>JAMKCH010076434.1:0-136235 GCA_023653785.1 Ophioderma brevispina
TGGATGCCATGTTGCACCTGTGACCCAAGTTTGGTTTAAATCCATCAAAGTATGAGGATATTACAGACAAATGTTAACCCTTTTTCACAACAGACAACAACAACAACAGACTACAACAGACAACAACAACAGTGGACAAAGTGATCCCTATGTGTCTTCCTGCCTTAGGGCAGGCGACACAAAAACTAATTGAGCTTGATAAAAAAAGTTTTACATATTCGAAACAAGCATGTTCTTCCGCTCATTAGAAAAAAAGAACCACCAAAATTCATCATTCCTAACCATTATTATGCCTGTTTTGCCGAAAGAACCCATTTATCCAGCTGTCCACGGAATGCTGAATGCTTGAATATGTGCGAGTACCTGGGAAATGACTGGGTCATTGAAATGTAAATGAGATTTAAAACCGCGAGTTTCAAAAACAGATTAGCATGGTCTGCACAAAATCAATAATGAATAAAATATCAAATATGAAGATATTTTCAAAACTTACATGGCATCTTGGTGAAAAGGTATTAGGTATCATGGCCTCTCCATATCCAGATGTACAACGAACTTTAATTGTTGAAACTTACTTGCAGACCCATTCTCCCGTTGAGGTTCAGAGACAGTTTGCCTTGCAGTTCCCGCAAGCAAACCGTACACCTTGCAAACAGGTTATTACAGCAATGGTCAGGAAATTCCATGACCATGGAACCATCAGGAAACGACAACATGAAGCATCAGGAAGACGAATGACTGCCGGGTACCATTAGAGTTTACATTTCAATGACCCAATAACTTCCCAGGTACTCGCACATATTCAAAGCATTCAGCATTCCGTGGACAGCTGGATAAATGTGTTCTTTCGGCAAAACAGGCATAACAATGGTTAGGAATGATGAATTTCGGTGGTTCTTTTTTTCTAATGAGCGGAAGAACATGCTTGTTTCGAATATGTAAAACGTTTTTTATCAAGCTCAATTAGTTTTGTGATAAAAAAATGATCAATCACGGTCCTATTCTTTTTGACTCACACTGTACAAGAAAATCTTATGACGGGTACCGTAAGTGATCATCCTACAGGCTCTGTGTAAGGAGTCGATCAGCGAGCACGCGATGTGTGTTATGCATGGTTTTGCCGTATAAAAAGGTGTATACTTTCGGTAGGAAAAATGGAAAATTTTAAATTTGTTGAACGGACTGATGATTTACAAGCGATAGAAGGTTTTTTTTTTTTTTTTTTTTGCAGTGAAGGAATTTTCCGTATCCAATGTACCGTTTCAAAATTATAGCAATTACGCTGTTTTTTGCATATTAATTAGCTCATTTGCATACTTAATTTGCCCGAAATACGCCCGAAATCTAATCAGTTCGAGAACTCTCCAGCCCGCTCCCATCCACCAAGTTACATCATCATACGCCTTACGGAACTCCAGAAAACTTGTACACAAGCCTTGCGGGAAAATTTTCGTTAATTATGCAAATTAGATACTTAATTTGCATATTTTACGCTCAAAATCTAATCAGGTCGAGAACTCGTGGACCCGCTTCTTTCCACCAAGTTACATCATCATAGCCCTTACGGAACTCCAGATAAATCGTACACAAGCCGGTGAACACGGACGTCAAGCACACAGATAGCAGATAGCATGACAGACAGACAGACAGACAGACAGACAGACAGACAGACAGACGGACAGACAGACAGACAGACAGAAAAGTGATTACTAAGTCTCTGCCGAACAAAGTTCAGGCGAGACAAAAATGATCAATCACAGTCCTATTCTTTTTGACTCACACTGTACAAGAAAATCTTATGACGGGTACCGTAAGTGATCATCCTACAGGCTCTGTGTAAGGAGTCGATCAGCGAGCATGCGATGTGTGTTATGCATGGTTTTGCCGTATAAAAAGGTGTATACTTTCGGTAGGAAAAATGGAAAATTTTAAATTTGTTGAACGGACTGATGATTTACAAGCGATAGAAGGAAAGATAAAGAATAAATGTAACTGGTCATGGTTGGAAGGGAAAGATGACAACGACGATTTTTATCAGAGTACATGAGGAAACTGAAACAAGCTGGACTGGTGCACATGCATGACATGGACCGTCACCATGGTCACTGATCGTGGTGTCGGGGAAGAAAGCGATCAAAGGATCAAATGGTCACGCAAATAAAGATGTACATAAAAGAAACAGGGAGGGCATTGAAAAATACACAAGAGTTACCAGCTGTTTTTCAAGCCGCTGCTGTGAGGACTTTTAACAGAACCATCAGCTGGCAAGGCTAGGTAGGCATGATGTAAGTCAGCCCATCATGTCATGCATGTTGTTCAGTCTTGATTATCATGACATCTGATTTGAAAGTGAACATGAAATTGTCAACAGATAAGCATATTTTCAATGAAAAATTACCATTCTGTTTGAAATATCATGTATTTTTTCAAAGAAATTTGTACTCCAGATTGACTTTCTAGGTGATTTAAAAATGTTAAAATCCAGGAGCTCAAGGGGCGCTGCCCCCTGGGTCCCCGCCGGGGCTCTGCCTAAGGCGGCCCCCTGGAACCCCTGCCAATTTTCAGGGTTTTTTCAATCAGGTGCTGGCATCTCTGTGATAGGTCGACGAACACAACTCCAGTTACCATACCCTTCTCAAAGCCATCCTCAATGTGTTGAGTTAGTTTGAGTCACTATGAGTTACAATATGCTCATCCACCAAGGACACAGTTCAGTGGATGTACTTGTACATACATTGACATGAACTGACCTTGTGTGATCTGGGTATCATATATCATACCCAAAAACCAGGGGGTGAATGGAAGGCACTGAACTGTGCCAAGGACATTGAGATTTTACTAGCTCATAGGGAGTTCTTGGCTTGTTGTTGATCACTTGATTTGCCTGGCCAGAAACCTGCTTGTTCTGGTATGAGGTGTTTGTCTATCACAGGTGCGATACGATTGAGCAGGAGACGTTCCAAGAGCTTGTAGGTATGGCTGAGGAGTGATATTGGTCTGTAGTTCTTGGGATTGGATGGATCTTTCCCAGGCTTTAGGAGTGCCATAACATGTGCTTTCCTCCAGATCTTTGGGAACCTGTGGGAAATAAGGCAGCAATCGTAGAGCTCAAGAAGCCATTCCTTTGCTACTGGGCCGAATTTTTTCAGCTGCACAGTTGAGATGTTGTCAAGGCCTACTGCTTTTCCTGGTTGAAGTTTAGCAATACCAGATTCCAATAGGCCCTATTGAAACTCAAACAGCAACAAAATCAATTATAACCATTCACAGGTATAATTTACTAGCCAGTTACCAATGCAACCGTGTAAAAAACTCAACATTTTTGAAAAAATTGGGGGCACTCTTCAAAAAAAAGTGCTATCATTGCTTTAAGTCTGAACTTGATGAAATGTGTGCATATACCATGCAAAAATTGCTGAATTTACATTAATTTTGCCCAAATTTAGACTGAAATTGGTTGGAATTCACTTGGGTTTTCACCCCTCACATATGGCTAACCAGCATGGTATCTTGCTGGTCAACCCACTATGATACATATACAGGCTGTCCCAAGAAAATGTTAACACTCTGGACAAAGACACTTTGTTAGAAACTAAAGTATGCGTGGATCTTTGTTTGGTATGCTCTTAAAGCCAAATAAATAAGCTTTCATTTGCCATTTATTTCATTCAAATCCGATATGTAGAACAAAAGATATGCTTCGTCAAAAAGGAGAGTGCAAAATCGGATTGGTCCGATTTGCATTGATTACATTTGTAAGATTGCGGGAAACATAATCTTGTAACATACTCAAAATTGGAAGTTATTGATTACTATTGAACCTACTGAAGACATTGACAATCCCTTTTGAGTTCATTATTGTCAATAAAGTGTGAACATTGTCTTTATGATCATCAATACTTTGGTGTGTGTTTTTCAAATGTTAATCAGTGAGTTCATCATGTTCATTAGAAGACAAAATAGCTTTATCAAGTCTCTCAAAATTACACAAAATGCTAGAACCAAACCAAACAATCAGATGCTTCCGTATTGGATTCCCAAGGAAACCCATGATTCTGTAGACATAATAAACGTCAAAACATGCAAACAAAGAAAAAGAAAATCCTCTGATAGTAGGTCTACATGAATAGTAAAGCAAGCGAAATTGGAAAGACCCCTTTAGCAGGCCAAACTGACCCATAACGAACCAGAATGGCAAACACTCAAGCCAACATCTCTCTTGTTAGAAGAGCCGTTGTGGTAGACCCAATGACGAGCGCTTGGTAAAACACGGTGACAGAAATTTTGAAGTCTTACTTCAACAGAATAAAACAACAATCCATTTCTTTTCCTTTTAAGATGGAAAGAAGATGTGCTTTGAAGTCAAGTGTATTCATGTTGCGTCATTCATTTCAAATGCTTAAAGGCAGAAATCGGACCAAGTTGGTTTTTCACTCTCATACTTAATGAAGCATATCTTTTTTTCTATGCATCGGATTGGAATGAAATCAATGGAAAATAAAAGCTTATTTCACTCGCTTTAGAATAGTACCAAACAAAGACCCATTCGTACTTTTCTTTTTATCAAAATTGCCTTATCCAGAGTTTTAACATTTTTTTGGGACAGCCTGTATTGAGCATTTTCTCATGCATACTGTACATGTTTTGTATATGTAAGGGCTTTTGGCTTCTGGTATTAATAAAACTATCCGCACCCTAGCCCAACGGCAATACTGGCATTTTACGGGTCAATCCTTGTGTTGTTGCAGAATTGGGGACTTCTGAATTTGTTTATTACTAATGCATACTAACCTTAAAGGCTGACTCAGAGATTTCCCGAGGAGGGTGCCCTCAATTTTCAAACAAATCATGTTTTTTTGCATACTTATACATAATGCTTGTCCATATACTAACCACTGTGTGAAATAGCTAAGCTCAAATCAAAGTCCTTCATATAAAAAATCACAATCTTGTTATAAAATTCTGGATCTGGATATGCTTTTCTGATTCTGGATATGACACTGCCCAGATGACTTTTGATCACATATGACAAACTTTTTCTTGAAGCAAACAAATAACACTTGCAACTCTGAGGCAAAGCCAGATTTTTTTTCCAAGGTTTGTGGCAAATCAGATGTGCAAACAAGCTATGAGACAATCTTTTTGGCATTATTACTGATTCATTTTTTAAATTTCTTATAAATGCACTTTGCAAATGACATCTCAAAAATTAGAGGTTTCACTTATATTTCATTTTGCACTTTCAAAGTTAAACATTTGTGACCATGCTGAAACATGAAGTCTTCTCCTTGCTATATTCAAGACCAGTGACCCCAGAAACTAACAATTGCACATCAGTAGTGAGACATCAAAAGCCAGATTTACACTAGCCTGAATCAGTGGCAGATTAAGAGTCGACAGGACCTGAAACATTTCTCTCAGGGGCCCCCTCAGACACACCCTAGTCACACTAAGCTGGGATATTGCATCCACTCACGACACTACAGGGCTCCACCTTAAGCTACTGACAGGGTCCTTTTCCTTAAAGGTCCATGGCCCGATCGCTAATAGCCTCGTCCCCAGAACCCCAGATTTTACCGGAAGTGGTCGAAATTTTGGTATCAGAAGCAAGCTACGATTTTTCTCATTTACCCTGTGAAATCTTAGGACTAAAGGATGTACTCCATTTTGGTCGACCAATATTAATTTTACATAGTACTCTATGGGGCTCACAAAATCACGTTTCTAGTTCTCGCATCAAAACGGATTGAAATATCGGTGAGAAACTTTACAGATGGGGTTTCTGTGTGAAGGCCATTCTATCAAGATAAAACATTATATACTTAAAGGTGCAATGAGAGATTTTGAGGCACCCAAATATTGTGTCATAATAGTAATTTCATATAGATTAGACACTCAATAGATTTCTTGCCTTGTATTTCGCTACAGAAATGTCTTAAAAGAAAGAAAAAAAGGCGATTGGATTTGCTTGTATTTCAATGTAAAACATAGGCTGAATTTCGTATTTGCTCCTATACGAAATTAAAAATTTCACAATTTTTGTACCAAAGAAACATTTCTCGGCTTAATCCTTTCAGGTGGGGATATTTTTGATGGAAGCTTCACATCAGGGCAAAAATCAGTACTTTCGATTTTTTAAGGGACACCCGATATGTGAAATCTCTCGTTGCACCTTTAAATCAGACCATCCCCCTTTAAATCTGCCACTGGCCTGAATCTTGGAGCATAGCATCAAAAAAATTTCCTGAGTTGACCAATCACCACCAGAAATGCTCCCAGCATCAAAAAGTATAAATAAAGCTTCATTTCATCTTGGTGTACCGTATTGTTCCTAATAAACGCCCCGGGGCGGTGCATTTTCAAAAGGAGGGCGTTTATTACAGTCAAAAATGGAAACTCAAAAATCCTGCAAAAATCACCTTACACACGCTTATTTTCGCTGATTATCAATAATACAAACGAACGAGCAGGGGGATGCTGTTTTCGCACCTCCCGAGGTCAAAGTTCCATACTAATGAAACTATTACAACTGTGCACAACAGCGATTATGATACGGATTACGACAGTCCCGGCCATTAAATCATGTGATTTAGGTAAGCTTAACTCATTTTCTTGAATTGTTTTAGCCAAAAATCGTAGGGGGCGTTTATTAGGGCAGGGGCGTTTATTAGGAACAATATGGTATTTGTTAATATGCTGTACTTCTTATCCACAAAACAAACAACTCTGTAAGACTCAAGTAAAGCTCTACCACTACGATCTGGCTTGAAGGACAACATAATTACAGCACAAATTATATTGCAACTTCACTGCACCACAACTACACTTTACCTAACCTGATTGAAAAAGCAACTGTTTTTTATTGACATTTTGAGTTTTGTGCAACTTATCAACCCAGTGCATTCTCTAGGCACTGTTAAGCAATCAGGTGCTCAGTATAATTCCATAATAGATTTATGGGAAGAGTTTTGATTTTAGAAACAGGAGAAAAATAGTGAGTACCCAGAGGAAACTGAAATGAGCATGGATTGCAAAACTCAAGTAATCCACAAGACCAACATGGGCTAAACCCAGACATAAAAGGTGAAAGATGTGGATTAATCATTTGTCAAATTGACCTCCAGATATGTTTCACCACTATTAGGGCCATTCTTTGGGAAGTCACATGCATGACCAAACTTTGTTTGCCCTCCATGACAAAACCACCAATCTAGCAAAAAGTGGAAACATTATTTTTGGTTAAGTATGGACAAAATTTAACTAAAAATATTGTTTCCACTTTCGCTAAATTGGTTGTTTTGTCACGGGGGCAAATAAAGTTTAGTCATGTTTGTGACTTCCCAAAGAATGGCCCATTACCATTGATTTTACACATTTTGAAGCCATAATAATGATAATACTGACACTTGTATAGCGCTTTATAAGATTCAAAGCACTGTTGCCTATTATTATCATGCTGTCATTAGGAAATTGTTACAATGATTTTGCTTCATCCAGGCTAGAACTGGGAACCCTATGTAACAGAGAATCCCCTTCATCATCAGTCCATTCTCACTGGCATTTAGACTGCACACCTTATATGGTACAATAGAAGTAAATACTTTGATCACTAGCCCATATTCAACTACAATCTCAGCCAAAATTGTTGGAACACTTTATATATCTTTGTATAAACTGATCCCCCTCTCCCCCTAATCAATGTTGAAACATGTCATTTTGTTCATGTGCTCTTAAGACCACCCAACATTGATTGGTGGGCAAAGAGGAAGCGTCACGTGTTAGGGTTGGTTTCAACAAAGCTTTGGTTTCAAGCTTTGCATTAAAAGTTAGTACTTTTCAGTGAAATTTCCATGGTCCATTTAGGCCTTCTTTGCATTAAAAAATTACCACAGGTGTTCCAACTAATTTTGACTGGGATTGTAGTAATCATTAAGGACTATAGAACTCTGCAACAGAGGGCACCCTCTCCAAGCTCACCTGGTTGCACTCATTGGAGTTTGTGAACCCTATACAATTTGAGTAATGATTTTTACTAAAAAATCAGACAATTTGGATAAAAAAATGCACACTGATGACCTATTCAGAAGATCTTAATACCTTAGATCATCAAATCCACCTTTAAAAACTGAACACTTATACTGCCAGACACCTTGTCAATAACTGGATCAAAAGCTGACTTACATGTAAAACAATACATATCTTTTAATCAAAAATCCTTTTCGTCATCCAATACCACCTATGGGGTCCCCCAGGGATCTATTCTTGGCTCCTTTTATTCCTATTATATATTAGCAATTCCCCATGTAGTTCCCAATTGCATTTCAAAATCTTTGCTGAAACAAACAATATTCTCACATGAAGACATCTCAGGAAGAAACTCCAATTAATAATGAATAAACTAAAATTTGTAATTGTCTTACACTTTCATCAAACATTGAAAAAAATAATTTCATTATATCAAAAAAAAATTAACATAGTAACACTGGATATAAATGTAACAATCAAAATTGATAATAAAAAAAGTAAAATTAATAAGGGCTATATGATTTGTTGGTGTGTTGCAAACCATGTAGTCCTGATAGATATTCTTATCTAAATTAACATTAATTTTGTAAATATTTTTACTACTAAAAGTAATTTCCATTCCTAATATTGATGCGGTAGTAAACTTTCCTTATGAATAGGTTTGTTTCAGCTAAAGGACAAGGTCATAATATATTTTATGTTTACAAGTTATAAACGATGGCATTTTTGATTAAATGAATACAACTATTTGCATTGCTCAAATTACCTAATTAGTAATTTGGCTGTGAAACATTCATGCTGAGCCATAAGATTGTATTGACAAATTATTTACTGTCAAGAGCAGCTGTGCTGTGGAATATCTGCATCATCCAAGTTCTGATTTTCTTTTACACACTGTATAATCCAGCAAGTTGTCGAGGGCTATACATGTTGCACATTGCACTCAAGGTCCGTTCATACTTCCACTGCACTGCATTGCTGTACAGTAAATTTACTGCAATGTTCCATCACTTTCCCTTCACCCCTAATTCGTTGACTGCAGTCAACTCAGGTCCCGGGTTGCAGGTGCTGTCAGTAAAGCTTCGAAGGATTGGGCCAAGAAAATTCCATACTGCAACCCCCCTGCATCTTCATGCATCGCCAGTTAAAATAATTTTAACTTGGTTGCAGCAACTGCATTGCCGTTGTCTGTATACTGCAAAGCAATTGCATACAATTTTGGTAGGGCTGCATTGCAAAAGCCAGCCACCTGCACTGCAAATTGCAGTGAAGTAGTGAATGGACCTGTACTCTTGACCATGGTGGACACACTACTGCTGGAATGCCTCCATACATGATGTTTCTTCTTCTGGGTCTCTCCCTTATTTGTTATTCATAATTAGTTTAATATAATTAAAGCAATTGCTTTTTTTTAATTTAAGATGAGATATGGCTTACAAAATATGTCCCCAAATATCCGTATCATAAGAATAAATGTAAACAAGTTTTCATGTAAGAAAATGGTAAATAATAAGATTTAAAAATTTAATAGTATAAATGCACATTTGTACCATATCTGTTGCTGCTTTTTAAAATTGGAAGAATAAAACAAAAATTAATTTAAAACTGACCTATTAATTGCAGCCTTAACAGAATAATCTGGCATGTTAAGGATTTGTGGCGACTCCTAAGTAAAGTGTTTGTTTTCCGAAATCGTCTTTTGACCCCCCTGATTTAACCTGTAGTATCATTGATTTTGATATCATATAAAAGGCTGTATTTTTTCTCATTGTCGGCCTGAAATGCGAGCCCTCAAATCCAATTCATTCCAAAGATTTAAGACAAAAACCACCCCCCGTTTTAATGATCACCATCAATATTAGCACAGTATTGAATAGGCCTTTGCATAGCATTATGGCTTCGACCACAAAAAACCGCAAGTTGTTTTCCCACGGTACTACTTGATCGGGTGTATGTGCAAGTGCGAGTCTCTCATATCAAGTAGAGACCACAATGCACATAAATTGAATAAGCCACCTTTAAATCCCTTTCCCTCTATTGATGACGTATTGATTTAATTCCCTTTGTGTATGCCATGCGCCCTGAAGATTTTTTAAAAGGATTTATGCTAAATGGTAGGGTTTTGAAGTGCAATAATCAATAAAGCAATATATTGTTGTAACATTATCCATACAGCACAATTCTATTGAAAAGCGTGTTTCCATGAATATGCAATCCACTGTGGTGTCCAATACACCACATTAGTACACCACATTAGTTTTGCTCATTCCAACACCTCACTGGCAGCCATAGCTGGGGCATCCCACTTGAATTCTCCAAATGTGCAGATAAAACAGGGATTTTGAATTAGGTTTAGGTTGAATGCTCAAATGCAATGGCAAATCTAACCATCACTTGGCTGGGCAAATTTATCATAGCACTAAGGAGAGATCAAAGGGTACCGCCTACCGGATATATTTTCATATCCGGCATTGAGCCCGTATTCAGCGCGTACTACGCATTATATTAGGTTGGTGACCGCGTACTTGCCTGATCCATTTACCGAGCGGGTATGATTGTTTTCTTCTACAAGATTGGCACCAACATTTGGTTTATAATACTTTACTTAAAGGAGGATGGCCCGATATCAGTATTTGAAATTTTCATCCTGATAAGATTGGCCTTCGCCCCAAACCCCATCTGTGAAGTTTCGCGCCGATATTTCAATCCGTTTTGATATGAGAGCTAAAAACGTGATTTTGTAAGCCCTATAGAGCACTGTGTAAAATTAATATTGGTCGACCAAATTGGGGCACATTTTCACTCATAACTTCCAAACCAAACATCCTTTAGCCCTAAGATTTCACAGGGTAAATGAGAAAAATAGTAGCTTTCATCTGATACCAAAATTTTGACCACTTCCGGTAAAATCTGGGGTTCTGGGGACGAGGCTATTAGCGATCGGGCCATGGACCTTTAACAGAAGAAAATATTTTTTAAAATAAAGAACAGGCACACTTTGTTATTATTAATATATTCAGAATGACTTAGTGTTAGACAAATCTGTTACTGGGTTCAACGTCGCTGATACGGGGAATTACCAGGCGCTTATCCCCATACCTTCAAGCCGTTGCATGCACCCAGCATGGGGCTTCAAACACGATAATTCCTCGTATCAGAGCAACAATGAACCTGTAGGCAACTAATATTGTCTACACACAGATGTTTTATTGTAAACATGTTTCTATGATTTCACTGATTCTATCGAAAGTAAATGTCAGGATTGATCAATGTACATTGAAACCAGCCATTTTTCCGTTTGAGCTTCACCTAGCTAACTCCTCTACTAGTTTTAACAGATCTACGCTTGTCCGACCTATTGTGTGGAAACAAATTAATTGATTCATTTAAGAGTTATGTGACACGTAAAAAATAGTATACAATATTGACTGTCCATGAGGGACATAGTCAATTTATTGACCCTCGGTGATCTCGAGGCCGTACTAATTTTCCCGAAGCGGAGCTGGAGGGAAATAAGTACAGGTCTCCGAATCACCGAGGGTCAATAGATTTGACTATGGCCCCAATAAAGGGCGTTAATATTTGTTTTTATATCCCTCTAGATATATCCCTTTCTGCTGCGTAACAAGACTATACACTAGGGAAGAAAATTACTATCAAACCGGTCAAGAGTACTAATACCGTCCCCAAAAATTAACTATCCTCTCCAAAAAATTCTATACCGGGCCAGAAAAAATGTACTATAAACCCGGGCAAAAAGGTACTATATGCTTTATGCAAAAATAGTGAAACTATAACCATTCATGGACTATCATAGTTAACCATCGATGACCAAGGAATCTATCGTATATATATAATAATTGATCATTCCAGTTCAATATTGATAATAATTCATTTCATTTTAACTTTTGCAATTTTAACTTTCCAAAAAACCCGGATTGACCATGACTTTCCAAGCAAGTCACCCACCTACAATGCATTATTAACATCAAACCATAAATTTGATTCGTATACATCCTAACGACTCAACCATGTAATATAGAAGATATGATCACAATGGCCGGTCTACTGAGGATGTACAATTACTTAATGCCTAAGAGTGTGATAGTAAAATATATCATGAGGATAAATTTTTGTGACTTTCTCACATTTCATGAGGTGTAAATTGTGAAAAAAATGGAACTGTCAAAATTTGTATTGACCAAATGATATATTTTTAGTATACAGTGTGGTCCAAAAAAATGTTCACACTTTTAATCTGCAAATCTCTCAAAAGTGGATGGACATAATACAACAGGTTTGTTGAAGATATTTATAATTAACAATATCTTGTTTATAACCTGGGGAAACGGCGTTCAAACCAAGCTCAAATAACAAAATGGCGGCAATAGTGAAAATGGTCAAAACACCCACTTTGCACACACGTAAGTCTATGGGAAACCATTATGTTGAACAGAAATCAATACCATTGTGGCAAACGGAGGACTACTCCTTAACTAACACTGACCATCCTTCGAGTTTGTGTGAAGTGGTTACCGTTTGAAACATGAATGAGAGAATATCTCAACTGTGAAACTGACTTGAAATGATGCCTATTTTACATCATAATTAAGGTTGATTTCCACTTGGGAGAGGATTTTAAATTAAAGATACACTGCCATGTTTTTTCTTGCCATGACTGATCAAAGACTCTACTTGTACATTTTCGAAGTTTGCATGTTTTGGGACAAATCATAAAGAAGAAACTTGTCCATTTTATTTTTAAATTTTAAGATAACTTTGAAATAATTTGATGTTTCTCATTCTTACCTTTGTTGGTATTTGAAAGAATACATTCATGTTTTTTCTTTTCTTGCCATTGACTGATCAAGACTCGACTTGTACATTTTCGAAGTTTGCATGTTTTGGGACAACTATCCATAAAGAAGAAACATTGTACCATTTTATTTTTCAATTTATAAGAGAAACGTGAATATTTTGAGGTGCTTAATTCTGCCTTTGTGGTTATTATCAATACCGCAGTCACATGACGGGGTGCATTGTTTCACGTGTGTATCCATCTTGGATATATGTTGTGACTGCCAACGCAGTGCCAGAGACTTGCCGTATGTGCAGAGTGGGGTTTGACCTTTTTCTCTAGCTGGTGGCCATTTTTGGTCCTTTCAGCTTTGTTTTCAATGCCGTTTTCACAGGTTCCACCAACAAGATAATTGTAGTTAATAAATACCTTCAAACTATTTGATATGTCTACCCACTTTTGAGCAATTTGCAGACAAAAAGTGTAAACTTTTTTGGACGCACTCTGTATATCAATGCCTAGTAAAACAATATATCATTTGGTCAAAATTGTGACCAAATGATAGATTTTTACTATGTCATGGTATATATAGTCTTTTTCTTTTTTCTTTTCATGCTATGTGGTTAGTAAAAACCATTAAAATGCTCAAATCACTGTAATCATGACATAACGATACATCATACTTCGGTGTACCAGTTCTAATAACAGAAGTATGGTAGCTATTCCAAACATGCATATTTTGTTGCCCTCACTCCATATAGTAGCGCAGACTCAGCAGCAGATATTACATTTTAAGTTCTTTATTTTCCCTATTCTCCTACTACCCGTGTCATTGTCAACATTCCATTAGAAGCAAGCTGAGAGAATAAATAAGACATGTGGTAAAAGTTAGCACACCTAGAAACCATTTTAATAATACCAAATATAACACCATTTTAACAATATCATCTCCTCCCTAATGACATAAATTCATTTTGATACATACTACATAGAGCTATACAAATACACCACATTCAATCACCTTACGCATTCCATATCCACCAACTTCCCAAATATTGTTCATATGCAATACATAAAATACAGAACTTTTCAGTAAAACAGTCATTTTACAATCACTTCTTGGTGCTTCATTTTTTTAAAAGGTCTATTATCACATTGCATTTTAGAAAAGAAATTGATATTAAGTTTAATCAAACAATGTTAAAATCTGAGTGCCCTGTTATAGCTACAAAAAATACATTGGACATGTGTTGTAGGCAGGTTTTGCTAAAATACAAATTGTCTTAAGTAATTGCCTGTGTAAATCAAAATAAGCGATGATCCACGGAAATTCTCCCTAAAAATATTCCCCATTTTTTTGTTTTATAATGCAACAATTTTTTAAAGGTGAGACACCAAATTTGTGCACAATTATGTAATTACAAAACAGGTTTCAAAATTGTTTTTACAGTTGGTGTGAAAGCCATACATACTCCTAAAACTCAAACCTGAACAGGGCACTTGCAAGCTGTCAGGTATATATAGTCTGGCAATTTTTTATCTTAAAAGGAGGTGATTTACATACATTTCATTTTCTGATGGCCTTATATGGCCAGGCACTCAGAATCATATGTAGCCTGCAAGAAATAAAATATGCACAAGTAACAAATAGTCTATGTTTCACGATACTGTGTTACTCATGGGGAATGACAGTTAACATGGTGCATGCACAGGTTGGGTTAGAGCCAAATCATTTCCAGGTAAATACTGGTGTTTCACAATTCAAACATTATTAAAGTAAAATTTTTCCAATTTCCCTGGAAAATAAATAAAGTAGATAAAAAATCACTTTAATCACAAAAATGTAAGCATCGTTGGCTGTGTAACATACTGACCTAATTTTTGCCAAACTATGCACTATTCCGAGAAAAATGCTTTGAAGATTTTGCGATATTAATTTGTCCTAATTTGTTTATTAAACTATTCATTCAACCTAGTGGAAAATTGCCCAATAAGTTAAATATCTAATCAACTTTTATACCATGCGCTTCAGCGCCTTGTTCTGTTTCTATCTTTCTGTTGCGTTCTTCTTCTTTCTCTACACACTTTAACATCGCTCTAGCTTAGTCATGGTTGACGTATTTTGACTAGACTTATTCCAAATGACCGCTGACCCGTCCCATTTATGTCATATGACAATGACCCCTGTCTGACCTTTGACCTGGCCCACAGGCGTCAAATATGTATTTAAATGTAAAAATATCTTCTTCTACAGCATTACGACGCACGATATCAACTAAACTGGTTCAAAGGAAGCCATTGACACTTGCTTCATATAGGGTGTTCAGGGATAAGGAGTCAAAGGTCCTTAAGGGGGTCATTTCCGGTTTGAAGCCAAAAATTTGGAAATATTCAAAAAATTGCTGTCCTTACAAAAATTACGTAACAGAGTCACGGCATTAGAGTACATGTATTGTTACCAGGTAGGGTCGTCGGGTTGTCCAAAGTTTCAGGATCAAAGGTCATTAAGGGGTCACTACTACTTTCCGTCCAAACCAAAAATATTCCAAATTTTTTTCAGTTTTTTTTATCTCAAAACCTAAACATGTCCAGTAACCTAACTTGCAGGATATGCATTCCATGTTACCTGCTGTATGCAAGGTATTTTTATATTTTGGAGGTCAAAGGTCTTTTAAGGTGAAGAAAAAAACATTTCCAGATTTTAAGGTCATAAATTTCAAGAATTTTCTCTCCAAACTAAGCTAGTATAATTTTTTTATTTAGCTTGGAACAATGCATTTTGTTGTGTAACAAAACAAATAAAAAACGAGGTTTTTTAAGACCGGATCAAAGGTCATTAAGGGGGTCAAAAGGTCAATTTTGCCAAAAAATGCTAAAATAAGACCAAATTTTGATTCATCTCAGCCTATGAGGACAGATAAAGCCCGTTATTACTACAGTGATGTAACATTAATATTAAAGAGGTCTATGATAGTCTCGACCCCAAAGGTCGAAGTTCAAGGTCAAAGGTCAAAATTTACAACAAGCTCCATTGAAACTGAAATTTGGACAGGATAATCCTCGTGATTTCGTAAATACAGAAAAATTACAGTTGACCACCTATTCGTGACCCTGGGGTCACTTCATAGAGGTGCCAAGGGTCAACAGGCGTCAATTTAATTTTTTGTACAAAATTATCTTCTTCTACAGCATTACGCCGATATCATCAAACTGGTTCAAAGGCCCCTGGACCCCTTGCTTCATATAGGGTGTTCAGGAATAAGGAGTCAAAGGTCCTTAAGATGGGGTCATTTCCGGTTTTGAAAGCCAAAAATTGTTGCAAAAATAATCAAAAAATCGCTGTCCCTTACAAATTTACGTAGCAGAGTGACTCTTTAGAGCACATGTAGTGTTACTAGCCAGGGTCTACGGGTTGTCCACAGTTTTTCCGGATCATGGTCATTAAGTACGAGGGGTCACTTCCCGGTCAAAACCAAAAATATTCCAAAATTTTTCAATTTTTTTTATCTCAAAACCCAAACTAGTACATAAACCAACTTGCAGATATGCCTTCATGTTACCTGGTGTAGGCAAGGTATTTTTATTTTGGGTTCACAGGTCATCATTTAAGGTCATTTCCCGTTTAAGCTTAATAACTTCAAGATTTTTATCTCCATGAACTAAGCATAGTAGAATTTTTTTATTTGCATTGGAACCAATGCATTTTTGTTGTGTATACGAGGTTTTTTTAATACCGGATCAAAGGTCATTAAGGGGTCAACAGGTCAATTTTGCCCAAAAATTGTGCTAAAATAAGACTAAATTGGATTTATTCAGCCTATAGAGGAACAGATAAAGCCCGTTATTACTACAGTGATGTAACATTAATAGTAGAAGAGGTCATGATAGTCTCGACCCCAAAAGGTCAAATTTCAAGGTCAAAGGTCAAAATTTACAACAAGCTCCGATGAACTGAATTTGACAGGAATAAACCTTGTGATATCCCTAACAGAAACATAACGTTGAACACAGTTCGTGACACAGGTGTCACGTTATAGAGGTGCAAAAGTCAAATGTCCCTGACATGCTTTGGATTTTAGTTGAAACTCAATAATATTAAACGTTCCTCATAACGTTGTTAACGCGTAAAAAAACATTTAATGACCATTTGTGACATATTGGTCAATTTACAGGGGTCAATGGTACTTAAAGGGCACATTAAGGGGTCACCATTCCTAATTAGGCCGCCTTGGTGTTATGTCTCAAGGCATGACTAGTTAAATATGAAAAAAAATATATGTAAAAAAAACCAAATAGCAACTCTATCGTTAACTGAAAAATACATCCACACAATGCTAATCACTATGTGAAATGGCTGATACTTCAACTTACAATGCGATACGATGCTACGGGCCTGCGCAGAAAAGATTTTCAACAAATATGTTGTTAGGTGAGCCGACAATTTAAAAGGTTTTGCATTAAAAAGATTATTTAATAGTTTACTATTAAAGCCGCTTTGAGGTTTGAAATTTGATGAATTTATAGAGTAGTACAAACACACATATCTTCCAATATCTCGGAAAAGGTTCAAATGTCAGATGCGTCACTATGTGACGCGGCCGACAATATCTTGTGAGCGTCTGGTAGTCATAGCATTAAATTTGCAGAAGATGGAGCAATTTAACAACAGATTTTCAAAGAATACCCCTTTAAAAATAATCGGTGACATCAAATATGACTCAATTTTGTTTAACCCCTGTACAAAGCTTGGGTTAAAGCAGTTTGAAAGCAAGTCTGGCAGTCTAAGCTAATATCATTATTTTCAGAAGATTCACAATTTACAGATTTGCAAGAATAGCTTTAAATTGGTCATTTCTTTCACCCCCCAACTGACATGTGGCATCATCTTAAAGGCTAACTCAAAATTTCAATACACTTTTTTTCTCATAAAAAATATTAACGAGTGAATCTAAAGTAGTCCCCTGAAATGCCAATTCAAAAGTTGAGATGAATATGATTTCTTGTTCTTGACTGAATTAAATGTTATTATAGTAACAACAGGCCATAGGATACTGTGTATAACAAAAAAATCGGATCTGAAGCTGGAAAGTTTGTGATTTTCTATATGATGACATGATTGGACACGTCTTAGCTATTTCACACAGTGATTAGTATATGGACAAGCCTTATGATATCAAAAACCAATGATTTGTGTTTGAAAATTAGACTGCACCCTCCTGGGAAATCTGAGTCAGCTTCTAAGTCCCCTTACCAAGTTTTGGTTGAGACTTGGTTGAGACTGAAGTTCATATGAGAGCACTAAAATACAGTCAACCTCCAAAATAGAACAACATATGCCGTATACATAAGAGGGATCTATTGTCGCAATATCCCCCCCCTCTGGTTTAAACGGCCATTCAGAGATTTGGTAGGAAGACCGCCTCAATTTTTACAACAAGGTGAGATTTTTCACTGCCTAATTAACAAATAACTAAAAAGAATAAGCCAAACATACTTTCATTATGAAACTAGAGTGATTTTTAATTTTAAGGCTAGTCCAATTTATATTAAGTTTATACTAGATTGAATGACCTTAACCCAAATACCCACACTGCTTTTCAATCTGGGTGATGAGACTTAAAAGTTCACTCTGTTAAGCTCCAGACTACTGTGTAAAAAATAATGTTGTGAAACTTCAAAAAGGGGACTGTTATTCATAACATCCAAACCGAACAACTTTTTAGCCCTAAGTTTTCACACAGTAAATGGTAAAATAGTAACTTTTTTCAGACACCAATGTTTTGGTCACTTCTGAGGTCCTTGAGACAAAATGATTAGCCATTGGGCCATGGATCTTTAATTGTCCAAATCCGGAAAATAAATTGGCACAGTGGCCTCTGGAGAACTGCAAATAATATACTCATAAAATATATAAATATACTGATAAAATTAAAACTATGGGTAAAACAGCAGAGGTTATGATGAAGCACTGAATCTCTGGACCACTACTTTGGGAGTAGTGGTCAAAATATCCAGTTACACACCCTTGAGTTGTACTTTGTTGGTCTAGTTTTGACCCCATGAGTAATACCTGCCAATTGGTCACTGAAGAGGGCTACAGATTAATTTGAAAGCTGCATTTCAACTGGTTATTAAAGGGGCAACAAGAGATTTGGGAGCATCCATATATTGTGTCATATGTAGTGACCTCATAGAAAATGACCCCCATTAGATTTCTTACCTTGTTTTTGCTACAGAATTGCCTTGAAAGTGAAAACAAAAGGCGATTTTGATTTGCTTAAAGGGGGAATGATCCGATTTAAGTCTATAAATTTTTCATCTTGCTAGAATGGCCTTCACCCCCAAACCCCATCTGTAAAGTTTCATGCCAATATTTCAACCCGTTTTGAAGTTGGAGCTAAAAATGTGAATTTGTAATCCCCATAGAGTACTGCTAAAATTAATATTGGTCAACCAAAATGGGGCATCTTTTCACTCATAACATCCAAACCAAACATCCTTTAGCCCTAAGATTTCACAGGGTAGCTTTCTTCTGATCCCAAAATTTTAACAACTTCCGGTAAAATATGGGGTCCCTGGGGATAAGGCTATTAACGATTGGACCATGGGCCTTAATTTCAGTATAAAACATTGGATGAATTTTGTATTTGCTTATAGAAAATTACAATTTTCACTATTTTTGTACCAAAGAAATAATTTCGATCGTAATCCTTTCTTTTCACATGGGAATATTTTTCATAAAAAGCATTACCTTAGTGCAAAAATCAGAATTTTCACATTTTTTAGGGACACCTGTTATGTGAAATCTCTTGTTGCACCTTTAAATAAAAGGAAATTCTGTATGAAAGGCAGGTAATGCTCGGGGGATATCAGGAATGAAATATAAATACGATTCTCAAACCACCAGTGTCACCTGTTTTGTGATCCACCTTTCCTTCACTCTCTACACAAGTTGAACTCTAATGACCTTTGACCTTGGATTGTGACCTTTGACCCAACCATGACATGCAAGTCGCTATGGTGCACCTATGACCCGAGTTGGGTGGCAAATTGGAGCTAAGGTGTCCATGAATGAGCAATTTGAAAGAGGTTAGCCGAAATTTTAACACAACTTTAACACACACATACATACAGAATTTGGATTAGTATATGCCTCCCTGCACTAGTGAAGGTGACATAAAAATCTATTCAATAAGCATATACTTCAGAAAAATGTGAACTCAGACCAATTATGAAAATGGAATTACATCCTGTCCTTATGTTATTGAGAATATAGGCTTCAAAAATTATTAATTCCACATTAAATGGAAAAATATATTGTTCTTCTATTTTTTATAGAGAGTGTCCGTGTTATAATCTCTTAATCCATCCACCATTTGCACAGGAGCTCATGCAAAAGGTCGTCGACTGCTGAAAAGCAATGCCAGACTGATTATGTGTGTAAAATATAGCAGACAGCTGTACAATTACTGCTGGATTTTTCATGCACGATCGAGCTTGACTCGTCATGAACCACATGTTGTTCTAGCGTCCTTACCTACCATAACGTTAGTTGATTTTCGATAACATCAAGTTTTCCTCTTATGTTACCGAGAAATTAAGTGAAAAACCACACAACAAATTCTTTAAATGAAAACTGAACAATTTTGGCCCCAAGCTGAGACAGATTTCAAAACCAGCACCAACTTTTGAGTTATGCTGCTCAATTCAGAGTCCATCTTGAAATGATCACAAAATTTAATACTAATACAAGCTAATATAATAAATGTAAATGTTCATGAGGTTATTTCTTTGCTAGTTTTCTAATAATGCCAAAATAAGAGATGTTTAAATATCACTAGGTACCAGGGTTCGCCAGTTTCTCCACAGGTTGGAAAAAAATGTGTTTTTTTCCACTGGAAGAAATAGGTTTCTTCTACTGAAAGCGGAAGACACTAAAAATCATTTAAACTTTCCTATTTTAAAGCCAATTACTTGCACTTTGGTTTTATATTAGAGTGAATGCAATAATAGTAATAAATTTAAAATCCCATTCAGGTACCCCCCTACCTACCCCATGTTCTTGCATAATTAAACTCGCATTTATCCAAGGCCTTAAATATAACTGGAAGAAACTGATTAACACTTTTCACCACCGCAAGGCAATATAGACTCCTTTCCTTGTAAAGACTTGAACTCTTTTTTTTGCCCCCCGATTTCCTTTATACAAAAGTTATAGTCTCCCAGGTTCTCCACTAAGCAAGACAAGTTAGTATTAAAAGATAATAATGGTTGCTACTAAATTTATGATTTTGTGTTGTAAAATTAACAAATGGGCCATACAGAGTTTAAAAGCTTTTTTTTTCATTGTTTGCACTACAATTACAATTATGATGTATAAATGTGTGCCACATGGAAAGACTTGGAACATGGGTTACAATCATCATCTGCATAATGGGATTGCAATACAAAACAAATTGTGAACAAATTTACTAAGACTTGGCAAGGTATACTACATTCTATAAACTTGTAATTAATTCTGAAAAAAAAAACCTATTGTCTTAAAGTAACTAAAGTAGGCTTGATGATTTGAAGTGCAAAGCAGAGGAATATGGTGTAATTTAGTTTGGTTTGTTCATATACATTTCGTTATTTCTCCAGTTTTCCTTCCGTACGAAACTGAAGAAACCCCTTTTTGTCAGTTTCTTCCATTCTTCCGAAGAAATGTTCTTCCGGAATTTTCTGAACCCACCCCCCCACACCCCCCCCCTGCTAGGTACATCAAGCACCGGAATTTTTGTCTAGTCTTCACAGTACTAACAAAGCATAATTGCTGGTTGATTGGCTGTATGACAGAGCTCCACAAAGATGGCAACTGGATTGTGCATATTAGGTATACAACGAACAGATACTCTCTATATCATCCTTATTTTGTCTCATACTTTATGTCATTATGCCGACATGGGCTTGTACATAAATTGAATCATCAAATTGTAAATGATCTAGGATTCTTATTTGGCTTAAAACTATGGTCTCCCCTTCTATGGCACCTGGAAATAAACAAGGCTTCGGCTTTGATGACATTCACACCATCTTTCAAGATATGAAAGTTGCTGCCCCGTTTGAAATAGCTGACAATAAACAGAGTGATTAAATAAAACAGCAGCTGAGTCTGAGGACTGTTACAAACACATACAAGTAAACATTTGGTCTCATCAAAAAACGAATACTGCATTAAAAAGGATTCATCTTTCAGACATGAGTTGCGGCAGGTATGGTCGGGGGTCGTACACCAGTCAACAGGGACAGTGTATTTGTGTACTTTTATAAATCTATGGCATTGCATATAAGCCTGGAAGTGATTCGTCATGTTGGTATGATATTGTGAGTTTTTTATGAGGTCAAACAGGTGGCTCTGTACAGCGTTCAATACGGCATTTCGTCTACGTTTCTGCAACTCAATGTCATGTGTGGAATCAAAAACAGAAATAAAGAGTAAAAACTTAGCATATTCTACATGAAAAATAACTGTGAGTACTGCAGAAAATATCTTGGACCCCACAAAAACAAACATATGCTACCACCTGCCTTTACATTCTGTGAACGAGGCAATTCTCCCTTTCTGGATGCACACTAAAAAAAATTTATGGACACAAATGATAGCAGCTGGAGTCATGAACCCTGAAAGTCTTCATGATCAAAAGCTGATCAGTAAAGGCACACCAAAGAATCACATACAGATACACAAAAACTGGAAGCCCTGACTTTAACACTGATGTAACACTTCAATTCAATCCCCAAATATATCAGCTTAAAATGTTTTCCTGGACAAAAATTGAAAAATTTTAATTCAGTATTTGTCAATACAAGTTTGTATATTTAAATATAAGCAAATTTTGGCTTACGTTACGCAACTGCCTTTATGCCATTTCTATGGCATATATGCAGCCAAATACGAGTATTGAGGTGTCAATTTAATTTTATTTCTAATTTAAAGAGACAAACTGATAACAGAATATCTACGTTGGTTAAATTTGACTTTTAACCTTATGATCACATGACCCAGTGGTCAAGAACCAGGTAAATTAAAGTGCCTTACCCCTCACCTCATATTGTGTTTCTTCTCGGTACAGCAGGCAACACCATCAATTGAGCTAACATAATTTGAACTGCTAGTATTAGCAGTTGTAAAGTGAATCTAACTCTATTATATTCCCTCATGAATATATCATGTTCATGGATTAATTAAAAGTGCATCACATGGCCACAAATAGTTTATTTGCTAGAAAGAAAAAAAAGAGAGATCTGGTAGAAAAAGTCGCCCCTTTCCCTGTCTGATTACCATTCTTTCACGGTGAACTGACTTGGGATCGACAATGCATAGACTCTTACTTGCTTTCTTAATTAATGTAGTTCTTGATATTGATGGCAGTGATTGGTGTAATTTATTGTATCCCCAAAACAACATGGCTGCGCACATCACTGGCAAATAAACACCGGGGCAGGACCCTTTGCAACTCACTGATTTCGTCTCGTAAATGAATTCAAAAACTAACACAATCATACAATTGCGCGCATTTTAAAAAATACAAAACTTAAGCATGGTCTGTCAGTGTTCGAGGAGTTTCGTAGGAAAATTAACACTGTTAGTATTGTAATGTCATAGACACGCTGATCTAGCGACTTTTTATTGTATTTATGCCGATGCACAGAAAACAGGAGGGTGAACTGTACAGAAAAAAATCTATGCAGTCAATTTGTTACATATTTCAGTGTATTTGCTCCTGAGGAAGGTGTGATTGACATTTCCTAGGTCTAAGAAGGAATCAACGACCTGATGGTTCAGCTCAAGCTCTTGCATAGGCCTTTGGAGATTATTATTAGTATTAAGAGCATTTATATAGCGCTCCACAAGGAACGGAGCAGCTTTACAAGCACAAAAGTGAATATACAAAACAAAAGAGAAAACATATTACCGAGGAAAAAGATATGACTTTTAAGGAGGCGTTGGAAGACCAAAACAGACATCCGCACTTCTAAGATCAGTCAGGCAACTCGTTCCAGGTTCTTGGGCCGCACCAGCGAAGGAGCGGTCACCAGCTTTTAACTTGGTCCGTGGAACGAGGAGACAAGGATAGGCTATGCGTATTGATTTTTTAAAGAAGGGCCTCAAACAGATTCACTTTTAATCAATCAAAAGAACATAATAATGAAGGATATAAACAAATCTGTAATGATTTACTCGGGATCTTAGGGAATAGATTGTCCCCCGGTGGGGATGGAGGGCAGTAGTTAACATGTTCCCTCAACCTCTTTGGAAAAATAGTACCCCATGCCTTCCAGTTCACCTCGGGGAAAAATCGATTCACAAATCCCGAATAAGATCCTTAAATATTTGTAAATAAACCCTGGTAGATATCACACAGAGCTTGCAGTAAAAATGTGACATTGTGAATTTGCACACAACAAGGTACACAGATGGTTGAAAAACATGAAAGCACTGTTAGGTTGGGTTAAGGGATACATGAGTCGTATGGACATGTATGGTACAGGAACATGTACTAATAACATTAAACTCAGACTTTTCAAAAAAGAATAGCAACAGTGCTAATGTTCTCTCAAAGATAACAGGAACTAAAGCATATTTCAATGAAGAAAAAAAAAGTGTGTTTCAATTTCTAGTGGAAGATCTGAAATTATTCACAATTTTTTAGCTGAAAAAAACAACCACCAAAGAAAAACCACCAAAAATATTTTTAACAATTAATTTTTTGTGGGAAACAAGGGTCGGATTTCAATTTTTCTTTCATAAAATATTGTGCAACGGCAAGTTGAGTAATTGACAAAAAAATGACCAAATTTTGCGATAAAATATGCTGCTTGAAAACTAAAATCCTAGGTCTCCCACTACCCTTTATGCTCACTTACGTAAGTGTTAATCTCAATAAAATAACTGGATTAAAAATGTAGGATTGGCTGGAAGTCAACCAATCAATAGGTCAGTGACAAAAAAGCCCCCTATATTACACCTTTCTGATATTGTACGCTCATTGCCATCATTTAGTTGGTATTCACAAATCCTTACCGTCACTGATTCTCGGCCACTTTGCAGCTCAAGAATTGCACGGAGACTTCAAGCTCTGGTGATTTGACAAAAGACCACAAATGGCAGGAATTCACGATTTCGTAACATCTTCAATGACTGAAAAGAAAGAATTCATAACTGTGAATCAAAACTAAGCTCACATATTTACCAGGCTTTATCCACAATTGACTTTTTTGTATGCGTGCTCGTGCCCTGAAATACCGGATCATTCGTGGATTTGGATATGAACGCTGTTTATGCCCGGGCTTTCTCTGTTCATGTTTACCATAACTTTCTGCGAACTATTACTTACAAATAAGATCAACAAAATAAATCATATGTGGCCTGAAATTGACCACTTTCAGCATTTGTCACAGCTGTCATGTACAAACGCTTGTTTATACATGCACGTTTAATGCGTATTGACCAATTGCATATGCCAACTAATTACGATGGTAAAAACATGAAAACAGGAAATATAGAATATCGATCGAGTTATTTTACAGGTCAATATAATACCAGAGGGATGAAAATTTTACCACAATTTGTTTTAAGTATTGCACAAACTGAAATGCAGTGCTGCTTGGGTGTTAAGCCAAAAATATAATCAACTCAAGTCCTTTATATATTCCTTGTCCGGCTCGAGTGGACAGTGACGTCAGACGATGCTTCCACTCGTTCAGATTCAAAGTTCAATTTAAACGTTGTCACGTGTCATTCACAATCATACGTGCAATCGCGAATAGAGATTGGAGGGGATGTACCCTCAGTGTAGTCCTCCGCCAATTTACAATATCTTCCCCAAAACTTAGTTAAGCAGATGTACGCACAGTTCTTTACGATTTAGTATGTGTGAGGCGCTGTAGCGTAGAATGAAGTTTCTTCCGTAAAGGAAAGTGTATACCTAAATATGGTAAATGCAAATGCTTGGGAACGTACTTCCAATATGGTAACGGTAACAAAATAATGTTGCATTTACGCGTCAGCTGTTGAAGTACGTCCGTGTTAGTGACGGAATGTCGGCTGTTATTTCTGAAACTGGAAGATCACGATTATTCAAAGCCGCATTGCTTTTTCACCAATATTTTCTCTAACAAACATTTGCGTGGGCGCACTTGGTTATAAAAAAGAAAAAGGACATAATATTGAATGTTACTGTTATTTCCGACGTGAAACTCCTAACCTCGCACGCGAAGCTGTTGTGGCAAAAAAAAACAGCAGATGCAACTGGAAATATCTAAAAATCATATACAGCATTAAAAAAGAAAGGAAATTTGGAGATTTTGTGCAAGATGGGCGCCGCCCATTGCACCAAGATGAGCCAAAGCCCAAACATCGGCATTACGATGAGTTCGTAGAATCGGCGATTCGACAGAAGGATTCATAGCGATTTTTCTTTAAGAACCAGCCGCCAACATTGAGAAAAGTTCATGCTGCCATCAAAGCAGATCCAGGTCTGCCAAATTTGAGCTTAACAACCGTCCATGGCATCTTACATCGTATTGGATTCGTCTGTAAATCCAGGAGACGTAATTCCGTGATGATGGAGCGCCCAGACATCACAGAGTGGCGGCACAGATACCTGAGAGCCATTCGGAAGCATCGTCGTGATAACCGACCCATCATATATACCGATGAGACATGGGTAAATGCCGGACACACCAAATCCAAGGTCTGGCAAGACACCCATGTCAAGTCCAGAAAACAAGCATTTTTAGATGGCCTCAGCACTGGGCTCACCGAACCCAGCGGAAAGGGGAGTCGCCTTATCATTACCCATGCAGGAAGTAGAGCAGGATTTGTGCCTGGCGCTTCTTTGATCTTCCAAGCGAAGAAATGTGACGGCGACTACCACAGGGAAATGAACTCGGCTTGTTACGAGGACTGGTTTACACGCCGACTCTTACCAAACATTCCTCCAAGAAGCGTTATAGTGCTGGACAATGCACCATATCACTCTGCCCAAGTTGAACTCCTGCCGCGCAAAGGATGGAAAAAGCGAAGATCCAGGAATGGCTGACAAGAAAAGGTATCACATGGACTCCAGATATGATCATCTCCGAGCTGTTGAAATTGGTTGACCCCTTAAGACCCACATACAGCCAAAAGAGGATCGATAAACTGGCAAAAGAAGCTGGACATGAAGTTCTGAGGAGTCCGCCCTACCATTGCGAGCTCAATGCCATTGAACTTGTAAGTCTCCAATAAAATAAAAACTGTCCTTACACTTTGTAAGCATTATTATTGGTGGAATTCATTAAGAGTTGAGGGGATGACAAGTTGCTTAGGCGAAATGTCAATGTTTCCAGTAGATGAAATTATATATATAGGGATAGGGTTTTCATTCAAGAAAACTATTTTAGAACCCGAAGGGGTACCTGCCCTTTCACTTTGCTTTAGGTTTCAAAATATACATCATACATACAAAAAGAACATTCCTATCCTTTTAAATTATAAGGTTGTTTATATACCCTATAGGGTGCTTCATAAAGTTTCGAATTGTTTCCTTTATTTTTCTGAGAATTTTCTGTCTTTCTAATATCGATTATACCTGTTTTTCCATTTTAGGCCTATAATAGATCAGCTGGATTTTTGTTTAGGGAAAACTGCTTCCCATGGTATAATAATAATATTAAGTAGTCGTCGTCATCATCACCACACCGACACCACCACCAACAAACCACACAACACCAAACACCAACAATAACAACAATAAAACAACATAAACACAACACCATAAACAATAAAACAATAAACAACAATAAACAATACAATAAACCAATAACAATAAACACAATAACATAAATAACAAAAGGATAACAATAAATAACAATAAATAACAAAAAATCAACATAAACGACACAAACAGCAATAAACAACAACACAATAACCACAACAGCTATAGAATGAGTCAGTACACAGGCATACCTGTATAACTTTGGGGTTGTGGTTTGTAGGCATGGGGCATGTCAAAGGGACATGTCCGCAATCAACAACAAGACTTTAAAATTAGAAGACTAAGAATTGTTTCGGAGAGGGGAACAGAGCATAACGCCCACAAATTGGGGAAAAAAAAAAACTTTGAGAATCATGTAATAAGTAATGGAGAAGGACTGGGGAGAAGGAGGACATCATGACATGAATACATGAAGAGTTGTACAAAACCATAATTATCCGTCCATATGAAGAGATTGATTCTGAAGATGAAATATTAGGATTGAAAGATTAGTAGACTGAAGATAGAAGATTCCCCTGAAGGTTAAGAGCGTGTTCACAATAGCCTTGACTCTCCCAAATTCAATAGAATAATAAATGTTTAATGGTCCTGTATAAAATAATATTAAGTTATACTACACCTGGTGGCAGCACACAGGTGTATTACATGGCAGCTATTACACGACATTCTTGCATTCACAAGAAACTGAATACTGCCTAAAGTATTTAGGGACTGCCATTTCCCTTCACAAAGGGGTCCCATGATCCCAAATTCTGGGGATCATTTTTGGCATGCTAAAATAGGGGTCATAAAATTGTAATGTGGGAGGTGTCATAGTTTTTGTTGCACTATCCCAATATTGGAATCCTACGTTGAGTTTACCTTACAAATTGACACGCTGGCAGAATATAACGAATCCTTCGAAACTGATCATCAAATCATGCAATGTTGAAATTGGTTGCTATTTTAATTCAAGTAGCCTAGCCTATTTTATTATCAAGTAAAATTTCAACTTGGAATTATTATACCGTGTGTGTGCCCACAGTACACCGTCAACATACATAGGCCTATCTTTTAAAGCCTACCGTTAACAATGACGAACTAGGCTAGGCTAGGCTATTCAATGATCACATTTCAGTGTTGATTTAACATGATATAGTCATCATGATAAGTATATTACTGAATTTAATACGCGATATATAAAAGGCCTAGGGCCTGCAGGTTCAGTTATATAGCGATAGGCTATCATCTAGGCCTACATGTTGTCCGGGCATGTTGTACTCAAATCAGACTTTTACCATGTTATGTGGTAGGCCTAACGGTGACAAAGTGCGAATATTCAAGTCATAGTGACATACATCGTGCACATGCATAGCCTGGCTAATCATACGCTGACTCACCTGGAGATTCTGGGTATATAAAACTAAAGTTTTATACTAACACTGGTATGTTCAAAATCAAATTGCCAGTCTATACTATAAAGTTATACACGCAGCTTGTATAAACTACCTACTATAACAAGGCTGTAAACTGTATGTGATCGGAATCAAGGGCATGACAGGCACTGTCAATCATGCAATCAGGCAATGTCATGACTGTACGGGTCCATTGGCATTAAACATGCCCGGTTGAATGCGGTTCTTCAATCAATTGCATGTTTTCGAACTGTGGGAACTGTACTTACAAGATGCTGCTCACTGTAACTTCCATGGCCATGCTGCCGCTAGTGATCAATTTGGTGAGACCTGAGACCCGAATTTAGTTCCATTTCCACGGAACCCCGAGGAGAACTTCAGCTCAGACATGTCAGATGCATTGTCATGACATTGTGCACCACGAACTTGCATCATTGTTGTACTTCCCTGCTTGCATGCCTGTGTACTTCGTTGTGTGTACACCACACACCCACTCACGCATTGATAGCACCATAGCACACGGCCACACACGACGGACAGGGTACGAATGTACGGTCACTCAGCGGGCTAAAATATGAGCTCGGCGCTTGTTGCAAATCCTCAAAACTATATGAGATTCATTTTGTGTGGAAAATAATCATAATTTAACTCAGCTCTTTACCTTGATATAACTTTAAAACTGTTAGAAATCTGGAAAAAGAGGCACTATTTGTTTCGCTGGCAGAGCTACATATTATTGTTTTTACGTTGTTTGCCCCCAATTACACGCTGGTGTTCACAATCTTTCGACTATTGTTACCTCCGTTTGGCGGTAAGAGCTCGAACATAAGGGTACCTAAGGGGGGTGACGTCACTGTCAACTCGAGCCGGAACAAAGTATAGTATCGATTTTGATATCAGATGAAAGGGCGTATATTTTTCTTGTTGTCGTCCTCAAATTTGAGCCTTCAAATCCATTTCATTCCCAAGATATAAGCAAAAAACTGCTGTATTATAATGGATAACCATAAATATTAACACAGCATTGAATAGGGCTTTGCAATATGCATTTATCGCTTATACCATCAAAACCACAAGTTTGTTTCCCACGGTACTAGATGGGGAGTGTGTGCAAGTGGTAGGCTCTCATATCAAGTAGAGAATGCAATAGACAAATCAGAACATGTATCTTTAAATGGAACTTGACAAATGCTAAGGCCAACTTTTGAAATTAATTCAAACTTACAATCAAACTTCAAAAGATTTCAGGCATATTGAAAGCAGTTACCATTCTGTTTCTTTCACATTTGCTATCAATGAAATTCTCCATGTTGATTTTGGACCGTCTTTGTTTCAAGAAGCACAGCTTTTGTTCCAGACCACAATTCCAGCCAGAGGGTGTTTTGAATCAATCCCATGATGCATTGTAATATGCCTATACTGTACTGTACTAAACACATGTCAGTTCTTAGGGATAAAGTGTTCCAAAAGTTTAAGAGCCACAAGACATTTCATAATCATACTAAAAATCCCCTAAGTACTAATGCTTTGTGGGCTAAAATGAGCATAAAAGTGAGAGTTTTTATGTGTTAAGAATAGGATTTTTGTGGGATCACATGACCCTATTGGGGTGAAATTTCTCAAACTGCTGCATTGTGGGATTGACTCAATACACCCTCTGAATTCCAGCAGAATAAAGTTTATATAAAAGTTTAACCATTCATCTTTATGCAACAATTTATAGATGTCATGAAGGCATCCCTATTTTCACAAATTCTAGGTAATCATACTGTAATGCAGGGCCATATGCAGGATTTATTTTGTGGGGTGCAGGACTTTGAAAAAAGTGGACTTTTTTTTTGAAAAAGTGGACCTAACACCCTGAAATGGTCCTTTTTGGACTTTTTGAACATTTTATCACCATTTCTTGTCAAAATTTTTCTAAATTTGGGACCTTTTTATCAAAAACTTCAGCAAAAAGTGGCCCTTTAGCCCCTTTTGTGGAATTTGGAGGGTGCGACCGCACCCCTCCCCATTCCCTGCGTACAGGCCTGGTAATTTATTTTTTATTTACATTTTATTTATACAGAGTAGCCTCATCAGTATTTAAGTACTGCTCTCCCTGAGGGCCCTGTTTAAGTTATACACTTTTGTTATACAAGTTACACAAGTTTTAATGATCTGCAACAACAAATCAATTGAAATACAAATTACTTAACCCTTCACAATTAAAAAGAGATCATGAACATAAAGGAAATTACATAAGTTGTTTCATAATATGTTTGAAAACAGGTACTGACATATTGGTACTATGGATATTAATTCTAATATCAGATGGGATGCTATTCCAAAGTTTAACAGCACGATAATGAAAAGTATGTAATCCTGAATTTGAGTTATACTTAGGAATAGTTAAGGAGCCACTTTCCTGATATCTCGTAGGATATGAATGCTGAGAGGGACGTATACATAAAATTAGACGCAAGGTAAGTATGTGCAAGATTTGTTAAACATTTGAAAATACAACAGTACATAGCAAGATCCCATCGTTTGTGAAGTCTGGACCAGCATTAAAGCTCATTTAACGTCATCAATTGGCTTAAGATTATCAGCACTTAATCTGATCTTGGCAAGCTTATTGTGCTGGATTTGCATAGATGCTAAATTGGTTTTGAGAACGTGTCCAAAACACTGCTACAATAATCAAAACTGAGGGCAACACCAATGCATTACTAAGATGACAAGAATACTTTGAGGTAACAAACATTTAACACGTCTAATAATACCCATTTTCTTTAATAATGGTATTGAGCTGTGGGGTCCATGAAGTTGAGAATCTAAAGTATTTGAATTCTTTAACATGTTCAAGAACATTATCGCCATATTTTTAAAGGCCGGTTACGCCCGAGAGAAACTGCTGGCGCCCCCTCTATAATGGCCTCACTGTAAGCTCTACCAGTGTTGGAATGGTATATTAAACGACGATAGGCCATACACGCGTGAAGGTAAAAACTTAGCATTATGAAACGAGCATTAGTATGAGCACGAGGAGTGCGCCACCTAATGACAACAAATGAATAGAAATCCCATCTATTATTATGGGCGTACACTGACTTTAACATTAAATTACTAAATTACTTACAATATGAGGTGAAGCAAAAACCATATACTTTGTCTTTTTAAATTAAAGTTAATTCATTTAAGAACAAGTTAGCAATAAACCTTGAGGTTTGTGATTAAGAATCTTTTCCAAAATATCTGGATCCTTAGATTTACCCCCATTTTTAAAGATTGTATCATCTGCATACATAAATTACATTACAAGTAACAGAGGGAGCTTGGAAGTGAATTTATGTAAATCAGGAAGAGAAAGGACCTAACTACTTCCTTGTGGAACCACCGCTATCGAGTGTTTTTAAAATCTTGATAGTACAGAATCAATACAAACAACCTGTTTACGATGACTAAATACGATTGGAACCATTTCAGCACATTATTTTGAATCCATAATTTTAGTTTCTTGATTAAAAGGCATGGTTTCACGCTATAAATGACTTTTCACAGCCTAAAAGATAACTCCAATTGCAAAACACCTTGTATCAATGTTCGTGAGAACATAATCTTGAAGTCAGTAAAGTGGTTAGCAGTGGAAGGATTGGCTCGGAAAAACCGATGGGCACTCACTTAAAATATCATGTGATGTTAGAAAATTATTAACAAATTGATTACTGAACACATCTTTCAAGAATTTTTGATACTACAGATAATACTAAAATGGGTCGATAATTTTCTACATACATGCATCACCAGACATAAAAATAGGTGTCACCTTAGCATTTTTCCAATCTGTTGGAAAAAATTGGAGTTGAAAGTGGAAAAATATTACATAAATAGGCAAGAGAAGCAAATATAGGGCGAGGCCAAGTTTATAAGTGAGGTGTTTATATCAACTAATCCGCTGCTTATTAGGTGATAGTCACTAATACAATATAACAATTATCATCATCAGTGACCATGGTAAATTTAAAATGATTAGGTGTGTCTATCATGAACATTATTGTTTAATTGTAAAAAATGGACCCACAGTTATTTGTGAATTTAGAAGCAAGAGTTCTTCCTATACTGGTGAAGTAAGAATTAAAAATCATTGGAATGTCTTGAGCATTTATTGTTACTAGAATGTTACCAGTATTGTCATTATGTGAATAGTTTTAATTAAGTAGGGTAGTCCACTAGGTTGTTTTTTGCTAGGAATTACCCTTTTTCTGTTTTTCCAGAGCATGTGTTGGGGATTATTGTAAAACTATTTAGATGAATTACAAAATATAAAGTTTCGTTAAGAGTTTTATTAGGTATTAACTTGATCCTGAGTGTTTAGCTTTATCATCATTATCATCTATTTATGTGCTTTAGCAATATTAAGAATCTTCTTTCAACGAGAAAGGGCCGATTTATTCCTTGAAATCCAGTCTGGCAATGATCTTTTACCCTCCTTTAACAAAAGGGGAATGTTTATTACATATACTAGTAAATTGTATTTCAAACATTCCAAGCATCATCAAACTGAACAAATTTGATGAATGTCAGCCAATTGGCAGAAGCTACATCCAATAAAAAAAATCATCAGTACTGAAATGTTTAAATGACCTAGTTTTAGGAGGGAGGGGGCGAAACCCCAATAGTCCATTGCAAAATGACATCTATGCTATTTTAAAACGTTCCCTTGCCCTATCGGGGTAGCTTCTATGGACCAATAAGTAAAACATTCATAGGGGACACGTTTTCAATCAGCTGCACGGGGGGGGTGTTACGAGGGGGTCAAGTTACTATGGGGTCAAAGGTTTAAACTGCTCCAAATCTAATGAATATAGCTCAAATGATTCCTTAGGTAACCAGGAGTTAAAAAGTCAAGTTGGGTCACATGCGTGGGGTGGTCCTTTCCAAGATATTTGGGAAAATAGGTCTCAAGGTCATTTGTTTATTCAGAAAGGTCAACATTTGTAATACAAATACGAAAAAGGCATATTTTTAAAAACTAAATATTAAAAAAAATAGTTAATTATACTGATTCAAAATATGCCTTTTATTTTGCATAGGGTTGTTCCCTTTAATAGGGGGGGTGTAAGTTGTGGGGTCCCATCCCCATAGAGTCCTACAGGGAAATTGGAACCCCTTCAGTACCAGAAGATGAAGCCAAAAAGTGCCAAAGCATGTCAATATTTGGCACGTTACATTAAACATTTCTAAAAATCTTTTTACAAAAAATCTGGGTATTACAAACATTGACCTTTCTTGAATAAACAATGACCTTTAGCCCCCCTATTTTCCAAATATCTTGGAAAGGAAGCACCACACGCAGGTGACCCAATTGACTTTTTTACGCCTGGTTACCTAAGGATAATTTGAGCTACTTACATTAGATTAGAGCAGTTTAAAACATTTGACCCCCCATAGTAACGTTACCCCTCCTTGTATAGGTCCCGGCGCATATTTTGTGTCCACCCTGGGGGTGTTTTTTTTTTTTTTTTTTAATTTTTTAGGTTTTTTCTTTTTTTAAATTTTTTATAGCATCGCAAATCAGGTTGACCTTGCCTGCCCCCCATGTAAGAGGATGACATAAAGATCATAGGGGCCTTATATTGAGGAGTTGTTTCCCTCCCACTACAGAAAAGGTTTGCTAGGTAGGTAGTACTCTCAAATTGTGTTTTCAATTTTTCAATCGGGCCAATTCAGTTTTACACAGGGGTCAAACTTTTAAAAACATGCCCCAATCATTTTAAATGTGTGCCAATTGTCCATCTAATCATAAGGATTCCAAAAACGTATAGTTTGTTACCAATACGACCAATGTTTTTGAAGTTATAAGGTCAAATGGCTAAAATGGTAAAAAAGGTCAATCTCGATTTGTACAGGGGTCAACATTAAAGTTAATCGATTTTATTTTAAATCTTGCAAGTTTATTGCCTGAGGTAAGATGACTCCTAAAAGGTATAGTTTTGATTATTATCTGTTAAATGCTTACCTACAGAGATAAGGGTCAAAGGAAGTCAACACCAATTGGGGTATTTTTGACCTATGACCTATTTTGTCCCATAACAATGGTAACTATGCAATTTGCAGATGGTACAAACTATTCCATTATTTTTGACTCATTAAGCTAGATGAAACACTTTTTATCATTTTCAACAAAATGGGAGCAACTACCGTATTGACCCCTGTACACATAGGAAATTGACCTTTTTTATCCATTTTATCCATGTTTACCCTATAACTCCAAAACCTTGGTCAAGTGGTACAATTATATACCTCCAGATATAGATTTCCGTCATCTGATTGGTTAAAAAGTTGAGGCATGAATTCAACTAACTTCAAGAATTGAACCAAGAATGAACTATGCCCTGGGAGAGCGGCTCTCATTCATAACTGTGCCCGGGACCCTCTTCCCACCATAGAGACTGCCGTACGGACCATCCATCCGTATTTCTGATTGTTACATATTGACGCTGGTGTAAGAGATGAATAAAGCAGGAGACCGTATTTTGTTTACTCGTATTTGGGGAGTCGGTGCTGTAGTGTAAAGTCTGATACAAACCAGGTATACAACCAAGACCAAGGGAATGGCTGAATCGCATCATCAGTAGGCCTATTCATGCTTTGAGGTGTTGTTACTGCTCGTACTTGAAACCTATCCCCTCTGATGTTGTTTGCCAGCGCCGTTTCATAGCGCCATCGGCGTCGCGCTTTGCTTTTTGGAAATAAAGGCTTGCCCATGGCAAATCGGCACTCAGGTTGAACGGGGTCGCTGCAACCGAGTTTCTACCGTTGTTAAGCACCTAGATCCAAAGATTTCTGCATACATCAAGAGACCAACATTGTGTTATAGGTATTGTACGAAATATAAGTTGGAATTAGCACATTTTTAGTCGTGCTGTGTGTGTGTTCATCTCGTGTTATGGAAATGTTTGAAGCGGTGATTGTAAAAGTTGCTGAATTCGAGCGGCAAGGAAAATTGTACACATCTTGCCGACAAAAAACGGCAAGAAGTCGATTACGGCGATCCTTTTGGACTCCAACATCACTTCCTCAACACAAGAAAGGTTGATTGCTACTTCTTGACAAGTTTTGGACCCGAAGTTACACAAAATTGTTAACCATCAATGCACACGCCATGACAACATGGTCCTACAGCTCCTGACTACACCTGATATAGGCCGGTGTTATGACAAAAATCTATTATTTGTTCGGTATAATAAAACAAATAGTGACTGCTTTTTTATTCGGAGCATGGTAACAAGGCCCTCGGTGATTCTCGAAACCATACTATGAATCCCTCGGCCCCCCTTACGCCCTCTGGGCTAGTATGGTTTCTAAACGAGATCACCATTGGGCCTATAGTTTTCAACCATGCCCTCAAGCAGCCAATATTTTTTGTATACTATACATTTTGGAATCCTTATACTAGACTGACATACTGGCATTACATTTCACATGAGTGGAGCATTGTAAAAAAGTTTGATGAACCTGTGTACACTTAAATTGGCCCCTATTGAAAAAGTGACAACCACATTTGAGAGTACTACCTACCTAGCTTTGATATAGAGGTCCTTACTAACTACCAAGGTGTCAAACCTTTTCTGGAGTGAAGGGTAAACGATTTTGCCGGGTCCTAGCTCCTCTCCACATTTTTAACTATTTTTTAGGAGAGCTTTTTTTATTATTATGTTTTTCTGATGAGATAGATCAGTGAAGGTCCTTATACATATATGCCAGACAACCAGAATTGAGAGATCCTTATTCAGGTTTGGATACAAATGCAAGATCAATAGTTGTTTCAGTAGTGTCCGTTATTCTAGTAGGTTCATTAATAAGTTGGGTAAGGTTGGCAATTATTTGAAAAATTATTGATTTTTTCTAATTAAATAATATTTTTGTTTTGTATTCTAAATTAAAGTCACCTAAAACAATTAATTCATGATTAGGATTAGACGCGTAGTGGTAATATCACTTAAGTACAATATATTTCATTATTACAGTCGGTGGTCTTATAAAAAAACAACACTAGGCAACAAGATGTGGTTAAGTTACAAGTAAATTTAACTCATCCAATTCTGCCGTCTATCCTCATCCGTCCCAATATCAGTCCTTTCATTACAAATAAATTTATTTATTACATAACATCTACACCTCACGAATTCGTTTCGATCTTTTACGAAAGTGTGTAACAGAAAATAGTTAATTCACTGTTGATCAATATCACTATTTAACCAATGTGTCACTCAAAGTAATATAATCAATATCATTATATAATAGCCAATTGCTAATTATGAATCAATATTTTTTAAACATAGTTTACGCCACATTAAGATGAGCTATCTTAAGACCTTTGCCATTATGGCAACTTCATTTTCAAGAACATAATTGGAAAGGGCAACTCCTTGTTTAAGCTACCTTGAAAAACCATTGGTCCACAGCACTCAGGAATTTAACATTTGGCTAGAGGCATATTTATACAATGAACATGGAAACTAAAGTGCAATACTCTACGCAATATATTAATTGTTGAAGACCTGATAATTTTATTACAAATAGCACAAAACAGAAATGAGCTCGCAAGATGGAGTAATTATGAAGATACCATGGTGCTATTGTTACCAATTACCTTTTGAAACATTACAATCAATATTTTGTTCTTAGATGTCATTAAAACTGATCATTAAATACATTCGCATGGTCAAAACAAAGGCACAATGGTAATTCATATATACATTTTTGGTGAAACACTGTTACAACCCAGTTTGAAATCTTATCAGTTATGCCACTGTCAAACTTTTTGTGAAAATTTAAAGAGCCAGAGCTACAACATGAAATACAATTCATGATTCAGTCTAATTACTATGTGTTACAGGAAGCACACATTGAGTGAAAATGAGAATAGTGTCTGAATGCTCCTTAACTTTTGTGCAATGACCAACCAATTGATGGTCGGAATTAAACAGATGTACCGTAATGCTTTGGCGCGATTTGATCACATATTTTCCCAATCCTCTGTTATTTAGATGAACAGGTCAAATACAACCACTACTTATAGAGCCCTCCATGGTTTAAGAAAAGCTATAGACATGTCAACAAAGTGCGCGGTCACGGATATTACAACATTTCTTTTCTTTGAAAATGTAATTCAGCTCAGCAGAACACCGATTCATATTGTCATCCCCAAAAAAACGGGGCAATACTCCAGAAACTATTATATTAGCTGTTGAATTTCTGAAGAGTAGCATTTGATTAGTAATATGTTTCCATTAAATCTCAACAAACTTAATGTCTGAAGGTGTTGTTGGAATTTGTCCATGCCTGTTAAAATGTACATACTCCCAAGTGATTGGTCCTGTACACTCATTCACAGTTTTCTCAACTATCTGCTATCATGGCCTCCACTTTTTTTGCATATCACCTTGGTTCTCTTCCTCTGTAAAACGAAGCCATTGATTCGTTTACTAATAGAGTTTTGAGAAAATCAAAATTTCAGAATCACTCACTTGAAATTGTGGTTTTTTGTGGATGAACTTTGGTTGAGGTCTAATAAGAATTTGTGGTGTACTGACTGATTGATTGGATTGTTTCAGTTGTCCCTGTGGTTAGTAACACTACTAGGATGGAGGTGTAGGGTTCTGAAAAGATAGGCTAGGAGCTGAAAGGGGTAAGGGTCACATTTCTTTTGATGGTATAAATTGGCTGTATCTGGGATGGAAATTTGTCTTTAACTCTCTGGGTTGAGTATATGTACTTTGTTTGAGGCGTAAGAGGATTTTTGAGATCGAAGTGGTGAAAGGCACATTTCTTTGAGTGGTTACAGTAGGTTGCGGCTGGGATGAGGAAATGTTGTTTTCAAACTGGTAGTGATGAAAATCCTTATCTTTGGAAATACATGTTTTACAACGCTCCAGCATAGTAACATTTGGACTGGCAGATTTGTCGTGTGGTACACGAGTCATTAACCCTAACAGCGGGCCGAGAGGGCAATTGAAATCCAACGAAAACGTGGTCCCAGTCGGAAAATGCGTTTCGTGGCATCTGGGCCGTCAACAACTTAATTTTTTTTTTTTTGGTGGTCTCGCAAATGACTCTCATTGCGTTTCATTGCATCTGGGACTCTTTCCCCGAGAATGCGCGATTCCGTTCGTTGCATCTTCTATCTGGGGGTGGGCCGTCTGCTCCCCCGGAGAATGAGCGATTCGTTCGTTGCATCTGGCCCCGTCTTCCCCCCGGAGAATGACGCGATGCTTTTGTGATTGCATCGCGGCGTATTGAACGAATGAGCATGGTTTTTCCCCTGCGCTTTGGGGCCCGATCTCCCGCAGAAGGCGCAATGTTTTCATCAGGCGGGTGACACTGTACCAATGCCCATAGACAATTTCCAATCGATGGTGATATCGCCACCATTTTCGATAATCTATTGGGTTAATTATGGCATAAGAAACGTATTCAATGACGTACACCGGAGCATGACGTAGCTTAATAGCGCCACGCACGACTATGATTTAGCGTAATAGCGCCACCACGACTGGGCGAACTATAAGCTAACACATTTCTGCAGAATCAGTGGTTGTTTATTTATTTATTTATTTTATTATTTATTTATATTTTACCTGTTTTTATTGCATTTTTCACACACCCGCAGTTTTTCGTTGCACCTGGCCGATTTTCCGGTAAAATGGCGCGATGTGTTTTGTTGCATTTGGGCCCCGTCTCCTGGGAAAATGGCGCATGTGTTTCGTTTGCATCTGGGCCGTCTTGCTGGAAAATGGCGCGATGTGTTTCGTTGCCTCTGGGCCGTTTATTGACTTTACGCTACTTTTCCTGTGCCGGGAAAAACGCCGAGATGCAATGAAACGCAAGCTTTGTGGCTCTCGTTGCATCTGGGCCGTTAAAATAAAAATAGATTGGCTTTCGTTGCATTTGGCTTCGGCCCGGCAAAACGACCCGGTCCTGATTAGGTTTTATGCGCCTTTGGGAGGCTGTCCACATTAGCTTGTAATGTGTCCTTTCTGTTCTTTCACCTCGTTTCTGTTAGGACACTCTCGAGTAAAGGAAGCGATCTTTGTCGCTTGTTCAGTACAAGACGTGCTCAATACCAGGATTATAACAATGAGTAAGATACAATTCCCTTACATTCGAGGGTGTACTTTTAGAGGAAGCAGCCATAAATCACACTGTCAAGTCCGCAACCGACAGATGTTTTATTCACCCTTCACCCTGATAGATTTTGTATAGGTCCTAATATGTAAGTCACTGGTTTTTTTTTAGAGGCTTCCCAATTGACTGTAGGCCATTTGGGAGCCATCTCAAAACCACTGCCCTAAGACTAGGCTTGTTTTTGACTCATTTGAAATGCATTGTTCATGCTGATTCTAATGTGTCCCGTGAAAATTCCTTGATTTTAATTTTTTTTTGGGAACAAGTTTGAAAAATTTGATCACTGAGTGACTAGTTGCCTTTGGCACTACAAGGGTTAACCATTGGCTTCTGTCCTAGAACAACTGGGCGTGGGTGACCTGTACTCTTTGCGACAATACTCAGGATATGCGAATTATTTACATTATACAAATGATTTGCAACACTACACACTCCATTGCACGGTTAACACGTTCTAACTCAGATATCTATATAATTCCTGTCATTTTAAGTTTCATCAAGCATTAAGAAAATAGTGGCTATGTATATTTAATTTGGCCAGCATAATTGTAATAAAATGCAATATTTTTCATGTTATAGGCCTATCAACAGAGGAAAACTCAAAGCATATCTGACATTGGCAAAATTGCCTGTAAGCTGGGTTTTTTTTTTTTGGGGTGGGGTATTTTTTTTTTGTGGCAAAATTTAATGCTAGGCGGGGCTTTTCTAATTCCTAGTTGTGAAAAATAATTGTTGGTTAACATCAACCAAGAAGGAAAATTGCCACTGGTACATTTGGGTTATTGAACTGTGGGCGAAATGATGATGCAGCAGGAATCTTTGCTCTGATTTTTAGCTTGTCTCACAATAAAGGGAGATATTGATGGCCAAGTTTTTAATTAAAGTATCATGATCAGTAAGGAAGCTTGAAGCAAAATTCTTAGAGGCAAACATTGAATTAAAGAGAGAGTGTGTAGTTGTTGTGTTGCCCTGCCTTAAGGCAGGAAGATAAGACACATAGGGATCACTTTGTGCCACTGTTTTCTGTTGGATAATGGCTGTTGTTTGTGTTGTTATTGTTGTTGATGTCGTTGGATTGAAAAAGGGTTAACATTTGCTTGTAATCTGTCATACTTTCGATGGATTTAAACCAAACTTGAGTCATAGATGCACATGGGATCCTTCCATTTGTTGTTGAGGTTTAAAGGACAACATACCAAGGTCAAAGGTGACATAGCCAATGTCAAAGGTCCATGTTATGAGTCAAGTTGTACAAAAATTAAAATTGACCCTCAAATGAAAGTTAGTCAATTGGAACGCATTATTTGTTTTTGAGAATCTACGTCCTATCTTCTATAGCACATGGTTAGAGGACCCCATAACCAATTGAGAGTTTGAGTCATCAAAATGCCGCAAGAAAACCTGGGTGCACATTTTTTAGAAAACCACTTTGGAACTCATTATTTATGCAACAGGCTGACTGATTGGTTTTACAATTTGAGGATGTTTTCTTTTGGTGGTGGGGGGTTGGTCGTGAGTTCAGTCTTTCTTCCATTTTTGGGTGGTTTCCATTATTTGCGTTGTCACAGAGGTGATTCTATGTCGGGGTGTTTCCCAGTGTTGATGGTTCCCAGTGTTGGATGGTTTCCCAGTGTTTGGATGGCCTTCCCAGTGTTGGATGGGTTTGCCAGTGTGTGGGTGGTTCCCAGTGTTGGTGGTTTCCCAGTGTTTGGTTTGGTTTCCGCAATGTTTGGGTGGTTCCATGCTTCGTGTTTGGGTTTTTTTTTGGTGTTTCCAGTGTTGTGTGGTTCCCAGTTTTGGGGTTCCTGTTGTTTGATGGCTTTTATTTGAAATGCCTGGCTGGTCCCCACGCCTTTGATGGTTCCTGGTTGAATGTTCCTGGTGTTAGGTTGATTCTATTCTTTATGGGTCCATTTTGTTGGTTTTCCATGCTTTAGGCTGTGTTCTCAGTGTTTCATAGTGTCTATTGGTATTCATTTGCTCTGCATATTCCATGCTCATCTCTATCTCTTATAATTATGGTTCCTTGTACATTTACACGTACTTTTAAATGAATTATATAGTAATAGGGACACCAGATTCTCAAAACACAACAGTGATAAAATTGGATTCTTTTTTCTTTGTTTCGTCTCAATGCCAATTTATTGGTCTCGCCATGAGTTTAAAAATATTGGCCTCGACTTCGTCTCCGCCCCTATTTTTTTTCAACTCATGGCTTGAACCAAGAAAATTTGAGAATTGGACTCAATGAATCCAATTTTATACCACCTTGAGTTATAGAGTGCAACATTGGATCCCGTTTCATTTGTTAATCTTCTTCTTGCGTAGGAGGCAGATCTACATATGTTGTAAAAACTGTGGAGAGCCAGCTCACTGTGATTGGTTGGGGTTTTAAGAAGTCTATGTCCACCGATGGAAGAAGGTAGGGGCACTCATTGAGAATGTGATCCGCAATCTGTGAAGGAGAACACATTGGGCAGGCTGGCGATGGCTGCAGCCCCCCATAAGTGCATAATTGCTTGTTGAAGCGACCGACTCCGGTGCGAATCCGTTTAGTGACCCATTCCTTGCCTGGGAGATTGCCTAACCAGGTTGGTAGTTCTGTCATGGTATGATAGTGAGTTGATCCTGTGTTGGAGTATCTAGCCAGGGCCCAAGTATTCCATGTCTGTATTAATTTTTAATGGGGAGCTGGAGAGTTTCAGCCAGCGTGCGACAGAAAGGTTGACGCCGCTTCAGTCTCTGTTGCCGAGCTGGTGTGATTTTTTGTGGTTATGCAGCAGGTGCTTGTTGTCCCATCAGAAGCCGTATTGCCCACTATTTTTGTGTGTGGGGTGTTCTCTCTGAAGCAACTCAGGTGCATATCCTGAAAGCAACTGGTAGGACACTCAGTGAGTGTGACAAAGGCAACCAGTAATGGTTCTAACGGTTGTGTGAGAGCGTTGCACCATGCTGGGGCAGCATATTCAGTAGTGCTGTAATACCCAGCGCCAAGCGGTGGTCCGTATAGAATGTCCGTTGGGCGGCCACCCATGAGGATCCAGCGAGTCTGCACAGGAGGTTATTCCCTGAAGATACCTGGCGGCATACTGACTCGAGTTGCTGCCGTTAAGTTAAGCTGCCGGTCAAGCTTCACTCCCAGATAGGTTGGTGTAGGATTGTATGGCAGAGGTGCTCCATTGAGGTTGATTTGAAGCTGGCGATGAGCCTCTTTGGCATTGAGGTGGAAGGCAGTAGCGGTGGTCTTGGCTTCGCTCAGCTTCAGTTTCCAGGTCTTGAGATATGCTGCAAGTAGGGCCATATCTGCAGAATGTGTACTTTCTACTTCTGTCCAACTGCTGTCATATGAGGCCTATCATATACAAACCGCGACGGCATTCGACACATGCGGTCTGAGGACCGATGTATTTTTTTATCATATTTTCAGCATTGAACCATGTCATGTTTTTTCTCAAGGTGACTCATACATCAACCAAAGTGTTCAGCCAACCGCATACATGCAGTACATTATATGATGATGTAGTCTGAAACTTAGGCTAAAAATGCCACCAACCGTGTCCTTTCGTTTATTGGTTTTGAACCACTTTGTTTATTTGTTTGTGGCAAACAGTTTGGAAAGATCACTTTGATTTCTATTTTCATACTGTCTGTCTGGATGTATGGATGTATGTTTCTCCTTACAACCAAACTGATGATCTTTCACTTCTCCATCCTGAACACAACTGATTTACATGATAGAGGTTATCCGGGTTTTGGATTAGCGGCCATCTTTGGGGGGGGGGGAGTAATCTGGGAACTATACATTCACAAGCAGGTGAATTCCATTTGTCTGCCTGATTGTATTGTTGGACCCATAAAGATGGCCTTTAATCTGAAACACGGATAACCTCTATAATCATGTCTTGAGGAGTCCAAGTGTTGAAAACATTGTATCTGAAACATGATAATCATAAAATCAGATGATTTACACTCAAAATTTATTGATCTCGCTTTGAGTTTTAAAATATTGGGCTCGACTGTGTCTTGCCCAATATTTTTGCTTCTCATAGCTCGACCAATAAATTTTGGCTCAATCGTTCCAATTTTACATGAAATTTGGTATGTGGGTAGTATTGTGCATGTTGACTGCCATCACTAAATGTGCATACTAGTATTAAGAACCTCATTTTCATATTTGTTGTGATTAACTAAATGCCGTCCAGCACTCTATATCTCTGAATATAGCGGGTACGCAGGCTGAAAACGGTGCGATTCTAATAATCATAATCTTTTACATATTCATGAAAGCACTGGCAGATAAATGTACCACCTTTCCAAAAATGTATGCTCACATAAATATTTTTTTATTATTTATTGCTTGGGTTTATTTCTTTCAAAGAAGCACTGTGCAAAATGCAATAACCCGGTACGGTGATTTGAAACAAAAAGCCATACACAAATTTCAGATGATGTCTAACCTGACTTCATGGGCTTGACCTATTGGCTTTTTATGTCATTTTAATCCAATCGGTTTCTGATGATTTTAAAAAATTCATAGAGTATTATGTTTTAAAGCTTTGTGGATTTTTTTACAGTAACATGCTGATAGATGCTTTTGAAAACTTCTTGGAAGCTGTAGTTCGGATGTTAGTGTGCATCATTGCAATGCTTCACTCAGAGGGTGTTTTGAACTAATCCCATAATGCATTGCAATGTGTCTATACTGTACTGTACCTCTGCTACTGTACTAAATAAATGTTAGAACTTGGGAATAAAAAGTGATTGAAAAGTTAAAGAATCACAAGACATTTCATAATCATGATAAAAATTCTTTTAAGTACTAGTCAAAGTCAGAGTTTTATGTGGTGAGAATAGGATTTTGTGAGATCATTATGACCCTATTAAGGTGAAATTTCCCAAACTGGTGCATTGTGGGATTGACTCGATATGCCCACTGGTTTTCACTGGAGAGTGTCAATCATAGTGCGCTTCACAATTTTGATGGGATCTCTTTGTTTATGGCTTAATAAAAAGAAAAGTTATTCCAAATGTTTTCAATAACAATACTGCTTATACTGCCACTAGCTTGCCAATATCACGACATGGTGGAAACACTTATTGCTTGATTTTTTTTTTTTTTTTTTTTCTTTGGAAGGTCATTTCAAGGTCATGTGGGTCATCCAAGGTAAAATCACTTAACATATGGTAGGAGGATGAAACTAGGTGGGTGTGGTCAACAATCAGTGCCAACAATTTTGGTAGTCCTTTCAAGTTCATTTAAGGTCAAATCTTTGCACATGGTTGTATGGTCATGAAACCTAGTGAATGTGGTCAACATTCAATGCCAAAATTTTTGAAGTTCATGTGGTGGTCATTCACGGTCAAATCACTAAACATATGGTAGGATGATAAAACTTGGTGGGTGTGGTCAACAGTTCAGTGCCAAAAATTTTGAAGGTCATGTCAATGGAAGAACCACAGTTGTTCAAGAACCACTTATTTCTATCACAATCTTCCCTGAGATCTTAAAATTGTTGCTTCTTGTTCTTTAGCTACTGCACTGGGCGGGGGACCTTTGTGGTTCGAGAACCGCCTTGTCATATTTGTTGTGATTAACTAAATGGCGTCCAGCACTCTATATCTCTGAATATAGCGGGTACGCAGGCTGAAAACCGTGCAGTTCTAATAATCATAATCTTTTGCATATTATTTCTTGAAAGCACTGGCAGATAAATGTACCACCTTTCCAAAAATGTATGCTCACATAAATATTTTTTTATTATTTATTGCTTGGGTTTATTTCTTTCAAAGAAGCACTGTGCAAAATGCAATAACCCGGTACGGTGATTTGAAACAAAAAGCCATACACAAATTTCAGATGATGTCTAACCTGACTTCATGGGCTTGACCTATTGGCTTTTTATGTCATTTTAATCCAATCGGTTTCTGATGATTTTAAAAAATGAATAGAGTATTATGTTTTAAAGCTTTGTGGAGATTTTTTTACAGTAACATGCTGATAGACGCTTTTGAAAACTTCTTGGAAGCTGTAGTTTGGATGTTAGTGTGTATCATTGCAATGCTTCACTCAGAGGGTGTTTTGAACTAATCCCATAATGCATTGCAATGTGTCTATACTGTACTGTACCTCTACTACTATACTAAATACATGTTATAACTTGGGAATAAAAAGTGATTGAAAAGTTAAAGAATCACAAGACATTTCATAATCATGATAATAAAAATTCTTTTAAGTACTAGTCAAAGTCAGAGTTTTATGTATGAGAATGGGATTTTGTGAGATCATTATGACCCTATTAAGGTGAAATTTCCCAAACTGGTGCATTGTGGGATTGACTCGATATGCCCACTGGTTTTCACTGGAGAGTGTCAATCATAGTGCGCTTCACAATTTTGATGGGTTCTCTTTGTTTATAGCTTAATAAAAAGAAAAGTTATTCCAAATGTTTTCAATAACAATACTGCTTATACTGCCACTAGCTTGCCAATATCACGACATGGTGGAAACACTTATTGCTTGATTTTATTCCACCAAAACAGCTGCAGACTTGTAAAAAAGTTGTGTACTTATCCATAAAAGTATATAAAATTGCATCTATCTCAGTCATTCAAACATATACTGTCATTTTTGTATTTTTATGCTTTATTTGATGCATTTTGATGTCGTTGTTTCATTGTTCGCTTACACACTTTGATATTTGCACATTGCAAGTCTTTATTATCTTATGAAACCGCCCTTTTTTCTCTGCATAGGTGATTAATAACCGCAAAGCTCCCAAGGTTACAAAACAAGTAGAGTACGGAGGAGAGAAAATGCACTCAGTCTCATCTGACAATTGCATCATCAACTGACATACATATTGGCAGGCCAGGCCAGGCTCGTAGATGTGGCGTGCCATAGGCGGTCATGGGAGCAGTGTGAGGGGGACCCCAGTGGTGTAGCCAGATGGGGGCAGGGGGCAGAGTGCCCCCTCTGAAAAATGTTTTGAGGGGAAATCGGGAAATAAAACACTGATATTTATGTTAAATCAGCCCTTTTTCGGATTCTTTGCCCTGCGACCTGGAAATTTTTGCTTGTGATCGAGAAATTTGATGCACCTACCGGGAAATTGCCCCCTCAGAACCACTGGGCTGGCTACGTGCCTGCTTGACCCCATGCAAATTGTCCCTTTTATTTTGTCAGGTCAGGTCAGGTTTCCTTTGACATTGTCAGGTCAGGTTTCCTTTGAAGGCCTACTACTTGTACCCTGGTAACCAGTACTACCTGTCCCAGGGCCGAGTTGTCAGCGGCAAAACCGTCACCCCAATGGGTTTCTAAGGAAATCTGATGAGGAGGGTAGCTGGTTACCCTGGTAGAATGAAAAAGAAGATCTACCTACAAGGGCATCGGCTCTGGAGAGCTAATGGCGGATATCCAGCACATGCTGCCTTGTATGGTGGTCGTGGTTGCCCAAAGGCTAGGCCCACTGCCAAAAACTGGGGATTGGCATCAGGAAGGGGAATACGGAAATTGTATTTTGCTCCATAATCCTTCACACAACAGTATTGCCGAGTGTGAGGTGAATCCGGCCACCCCCGTTTAGCAGGGACAAACCAGATTTAAAACTTTGGTTTAACTAACTAAACTCTAAGCAGTGGCGACACAATTTTGCTAACTGATATAAGTCGGGAATTGCAAAAGCTATTACCTCTGCAAAATCAGAAAAATCCATTGGGGGAATCATGCCATATAGGCCTACAAAGGTCACAATATATATGTTATAGCGCCCTCTATATGCCCATTTGCCCACAATGACATTTCGTAAAATTTACACAGGATGTAGTCAGTGGAATAAATAATCCCAAATCAGTTGTCAAAACTTTGTTGCCATTGATATTTTTTGTTTTATTTTGTTTGTCATAAGAAATGAGACTTCAAACCGCTGTGGCCTCAATTAAAATCCCCACTGGACCTCCAATCCTTCTTTTGCTTTTCTCCCTTTATTTCTTCCCTTTCTCCTGGGACTTAAGTTAGAAACAGGAACTGGGTTAAGGTTATAAATGCAAGAGCTTACTACCAGTTATTTGAAAATTTAATTTTGATACGGTAGGCTGGGTTTCATGCTTCCAGGAAAGGGTGATAGATTCAATGCCTGGGAAAGGGGGAATAGGTGTAAACCTAGAATTAGATGGCTTTGCTCTGCAACAAATTGAAAATACTTCACAAAAAACCTGGTAATTTTGTAAGACATAGGCCTGAAATGTTAGAATTCAGTGAAATTTAGGGTGGTTTAGATAGAATGGTGACAACACTGACAATAGAACTCTTAACAGTATCTACACTGTGTTGTAACCAGCTTTAAAAGCAGAAAAGTATGTGTAAATTCTGAATGAAATCTTTGCGGGAACCTTGGGGATTGCTCCTCGCCTTGCCACACAATCCAGTAAATATTGCAATATGCTGTTTTTGGCCTATAATTCCAAAACTTTCGGCCGCAGATAGTAAAAACTATACCTTTTTGGAATCCTTACGATTAAACTTGTAACTTGATATAGATTTCAACATGAGTGGATCAATTTCAAAATTTGACCCCTGTTATTGACCTTTGACTCCCGAAAAACCAATTTCCCCACCCCCTACGATAACTCACTTTTTTTTGGTAAATGTTGACACCCATACCTACCAAAATCAGTTGAAATCAGCTTCTTTAAAAAATTTTCACAGATGAAACTTTAGAGATACTACATATCAAGTAGTAGCTCAAAGACCACAGGGGCACTAGTAAAGTGTTGTGGGACCTGTCATGGGAGGAAAAAGAAACAATATCTTTGGTCTATTGGTTGCTGTTTGTGGCCGCCAGCTATAGCTGGAGGACCACTTAGCAATCTGTTGTGCGTGTGGATGTGTGTGTGTGAGGATGTGTGTGTCACTAAAATGCTTTTTAAAAATTGATGTTAATTTTTTTTTTAATTAACCTCAATTGAAAAGTTGAAGTTCAATTGGAACCAAACTTGTGTCATAGGTGCACCATGGGATCCCACATATGTTGATAAGGTCAAAGGTAGTGTCTAACCGATCATCCTAATATCTGTTATACCGGTTACAGATTTTAAAATTTCAAAATTGGTTCATTCCGATTCCGATTTTTTTCTGTGTATTTTTTTGGCATTATCATTGCCGTTTTCGACAGTCAGAAGCTGCCAGAAAGTAGCAGATTGATCTAGGTAAACCACTAAAATGGTGAAATAGTAAATTAGGAACAACATAATACACACTCTTCTGTACATAAAATAAAACATTTATTGTTTCAGTTTCGATGTATTTTCACCATTTGGCCATCAGTTTGGAACAATTTTAATTCAAATTTGGACCTCTTTGATATTAATTTAATCGGTATAGAAAATCGGTAAAAAATTAGAATTTTGCCGATTCCGATACCGATAAGGTCATAATCGGCCCGATTTCAGAAATACCGATCGTATCGGTTATTCTCTAGTCAAAGGTCATGTGCCAAGGTCAAAGGTCATGTGAGGTCAAGTTGAAAATAGGCTAAAATGTAAATTGACCTCAATTGAAAAGTTAAAGTTCAATTGGAACCAAACTTGTGTCATAGGTGCATCAAGGTCATGGAGCATCCCACAGCTTATATTCTTTGAATATAGCGAGCGCGAAAGCCGAGAACTGCGAAATTCTAGTTTAATTTCTATTTTGAAGTTATTATTAAATGCTTTTTTCTAAAAAGAACCATACTTAAAGGTGCTTGTTCTGATTTATGTCTATTGTGCTCTGTGTGATGTGAGAGTCTTGCACTTGAATACACTTAGGTTGCAAAATTTATTTAGGACAGATCGATGCTGATTCATCTTTCCCCTTCCCCTCACCACCAACAACCCATCCCTTTGGCCATCTATTCAATAAATGATTAATGGTTGGAAGACTATTTGGCAAACAACTTTGTAACAGCCAAATTTGTAACAACCAAGTTTGTAAAAAGCCCAAAAATATACTGAGAGTTTAGGCAATCAAGAAAATTTATTATAACATGTATAATTTTTTTGTTTCAGTGTATGTGCATTTTGCCAGGGGGTAGGTCATGCCACCTAACAGCAACAGCAAATTCAAAACGGCAATCAACTTCCGGGTGCTAGTCCCTGTTTCAAAGACTTGACGATAGGAGGGCGCTCCCTAGCTATCCCAATGTTACACACGGACGTGACTAAAATTAGCCTGGTCACGAATATTTAAATCTAAATGAACGTTATAGGAAATTACACTATTTTGCAGCGGGGTTAATCCACTAACCCCGACGGATTTTGAAGTTAGTAATATCTTGATAAATTATGAAGATATTACTAAGATCTTTGCAAAGTGTTTAAGAGATGATTTTTTAATGTTCACTGGGATCCGAGGAACTGCCATAGTAAATGCACGTAAAGGTTCCCCAAATTACAGGGTGAAAATCAAAATGCCCAAATAGAGCAGACCGTGTCCTACCCCCCCTGCATTTTGCAACTTATGAATAGTCCATATTGGGTTTGTAATCGGCTTGTTTTTGACTGGAGAGGTTTTATGTAGGCAATCAAAGACAAAGTCATTATAAATGTTAATATTTTTGTTTGCAGTGCTGTGCATTTTGCAACTAATTGCAAAACTAGTATCATATTGGGTTTGTAATCTGCTTGTTTTGGGGACAGGGTTTCTTTAGACGTAGCATACAGAAGAAGATCGACTACAAGTGTCACTTCAATGCTAACTGTCCCATTGAGAGGGTCAACAGAAACAGATGTCAGCATTGCAGATTCAAAAAATGCCTCGCAGTGGGCATGTCCAAAGAATGTAAGTATTTTGTTAGAGGGTGTTTTGAGTCAATACCACAATGCACCAGTTTTGGGAAATTTCACCTCAATAGGGTCATGTGATCCCATAAAAATCCTATTCTTAACACATAAATATCCTGACTTTTATGCTCATTTTAGCCTACAAAGCATTAGTACTTAGGGAATGTTTTGCATAATCATGAAATGTCTTGTGGTTCTTGAACTTTTGGAACACTTTTTATCCCTATACTCTGGCTCATAATTTCTTGGACATGTTGCTAAGTACGCCCGCTTCCCCGCCAAAACAATGCACCATTGGATTGCACGTTGGTCACATTTCACGCAAGAGAGACGCGCGCGTATGTCATGTCCAAGAAATAATGAGCCAGAATATAAGTACTGACAATGTGCTTAGTACAGTACAGTAAAGGTACACTGCAATGCATTATGGGATTGATTCAAAATACCGTCTGGTTATCAGGCATCTAGCCAGAGGTGGTTTGAGGGGGCAAGCTCCTGGTATGCAGTAGGGTAACAGGTGGGGGTTGGGAGAATCAGTCCTTTTTTGCTTGCTCACCAGAACATTTTCACCTCCAACCACTTTAGCATATTTTTCTCATTTTGTGTGTTTCTACTGAGCAGTAATTTGCGGTAAATACCGAAAATGCCGCTCATGCCAGGTGACAAAATTGTTGTCAACATCTTCCACATCTGCCGCTCACCGTGACCAACTTGCATGACTGAAGTGAGAAGAGAGAGAAAATTGAATAGGATTTGTGTTAACATTACTTGAAACTTGGTCCCAAGCTCTCTTTGTCCCATTGGGCAAAAAACAATGATTACTCGGTTATCCATGACTGCACATGAACAAATTACCTATCGTTGGAAAGAGGAGATATGTGGCTTTAAGATGACATTCATTATTTTGATGTAATTTTACACAATTACCACAAAAATTGGGGAGAAGTTTTGTTGCGTTTTTATTGATACGCCCTGTATAAAATTTTAATATGCTTGCCCCCTGGAAATATATGTTCCCCCCACCCCAAAAAAGCTGGTTACGCCACTGCCCTCAGCAGAAACATGCCATGTGACGGTGACATGGATCATGAAAATTCGTAAAATGTGGGCGTAAATACCAAAGTGATACCCTCGCGCCAGATGTATTGCTTCTGAAAATTTTCAGCATCAAATCTGTATTTCTTCAAAGAGATCTAGACAAAAGAACTTTGGTTTAATGTTTTTTACATAAATATTAACAGAATTGTGAGTAGGTGTGGCAATAATGCCATAAAAAAATGCTGCAAGTTTGTGTCCACAAAACGTGGACGTTGAGTGTTTGTTTGCAAATGCCAGCCTCTCATACCAAGTAGAGAACCGATACTTAAATCAGATACAAGCACCTGTGTATACGAGACTGAAGATTCATTAAAATTAAACTTTATAACAATGAATTTTTGAAATTTAATTGCTTTAGTTCAGGTCAGGTTTCCTTTGAGGCCGGCTATGGCTTATCTGGTCAACCAGTACTGCCTGTCCCAGGTCCGAGTTGTCGGCAGCTAAAAAATCTGCACCACCAATTGGGTTTCAAGGAAACTGATGAGGAGGGTAGTGGGTACCTGGTTAGAATGAAAAAGAAGAAGATCTACCTACAAGAGCATCAGCTATGGATGAGCTAATGACGGCAATCCAGCACATGCTGCATTGCATGGTGCGGCGTGGTTGCCAAAAGGCTAGACCCACTGCCAAAAAATGTGGATTGACGTTAGGAAGGGCATCCGATCAATTATCTTTTTTGTCCAATAAATCCTCACAAGCAGTAATTGCTGAGTGTGAGGTGCATCCAGCCCACCCTGTTAGTGGGGACAAAACCAGATTTAAAACTTTGATTTAACAATTGCTTAGTTCAATGATTATCGTAAGAGTGAAGAGTAAACAAGTGGCTCATCTAAAATCACGATATATGCAAAGGAGGCGTGCTGTACAAACTGCATTAAAACCCAAATGCCCAAATCGAGAAGATTCATTTCCTGCCCTGGCCTCCCCTGTTTTGATGTTATGAACAAAACTTTGCTCAAATGTGGTATGCCCACATTTATTAACACACATTGTCCTTGGGCCAATTTAGTACAAATTTGCTTCTCCTATCCAAGAATCAAAATGGCTGGACCTATTAAAGGCATAATGGCCACATTTTTTTGAAGAGCGCCCCCAATTTGAGATTTTTACATGATTGCATTGGTAACTGGCTAGATACTGTGAAGGGTTAGCTCTTAAAAGTTGTCGCAAATGAAGGAATTTGGAATTAGAATAATCAACATCGGAGATCTCCGATAATCATTATCATCGTCTGTTGGGAAACGGCCTTCCAATATAAAATAGCTGAAAATGCGCCATGTACGTATCTACGCGCATCCATTAGTGTTTTATTGGTTCAGGCAAGGTCAAGTTAGAAAGTAATTTTCTGAGGTGGCACTAATTTCAGCGGTGGGCGGACATAAATTAGCATTTCAGCTCTTGCCGTTTTTGAGGACAATCTGGGATCAACAATTCTAATTAACAAAATCACTTATTTTATGATAAATAAACATTTTTGAGCATTCTCATTCGCAGGCTGTATTTCGTAGACAATTACCAACATAATTGTGCAAAATTTCATTTTAGCCTATAAGATAGGCTATTGTCATACGTAGCAAATTTAGAGTAGGAAACCAAATGTTACTCTCATAAACTAGTCTCTCATCTCTTGTCCAATTCTTTTGAAACTCGAAGGTAGCAAGTAATGACATTTCTTTGAAAAGTTAGGTTGTGGATTTTGAAAATTCTGTGCAGATGTTGCGTTTTGGGGCTTTTTGTTCGTCCTTTTGTTGTTTTTGACATGGAATTGTGTTGGTAGGCAAAGATTATGCTGAATTGTCTGTTGTCCTACAATGTAGATGCATGCTGTGTGAAAGCTGAAGCCATGCATTATCAATGCGGGCCTAGAGAGGCAGGCAGTGCATTTGCAGCATAGTCTGATAACCACTTGGGCATGTAAATATTCATGCTATCGAGGTAGATGATAGTTGATGTTATTGCATGAAGGGGTAGTTTGTTGTTGTTTTCACACCAATATCTTCCCCAGTGTATACAGTTACATGTGCCTTGATACCATGTGTACTTTACACTCATTCCCAGTTGCTCCTGAGATAGTGCTTATTATTGCAAAGTATCATTCACAGAATGGCAATGTTTCACACCCCCATGGTTCAAAAGGCACTTTAATAATAGTAATATTCTTGAACTTTAACCTTGCCCTGTGTTAACTTGAAACAGCCCAAATTCTCTCCTTAAACCAATCCCCAATCATAAGGTGGCCTGAGAACCAACTACCTGAGAGAGCATATTTAGCCCATCCCACCAAGGCATCAGTTTTGGGTACATTTCAATCTAATAATCCAATGCAAGATCCCGGCATGTGATCCGACAAAAATCCCATTTTTAATACTTAAACTCACCTTTTTTCGACACCCATTCCTGCACACAAAAACACTTATTACTTAAAAAATTTTTTAAAATGAAAGGTTTTGTGCTCTTTAAAAACGTCTGTACATGCCATAAAAATTACTGAACCCAATGTTTTACAGAAACCATTATAGGCCACATGGCAATGGATTATGGATTAGTTCAAAACACCCTCTGACTACTATTGAGCAAGGTTAAATGCAACCATGTTTATTTCTTGGAAATTTGATGATTACATCTAACATTGTAGCTTGTCACATATTACGGAAGTGAAAAAATTGTTTTGCTTTTCATATTTGTTATGGGGATATAAAAGTGTTTATAAACCCTAGTCTGGTATATAAGGGGGTAAAATTAGCCCAATGTGAAGTGTCGATGGTTGAAATCGGTTTTATATTAGTCGAATTTATATTGATGTATTTTAGTAATTTTGTATTAAGTTGACCATTTTACAATACTCTGTTATCAACACCACAGTCATATGTTTACAGTTGACAAACCAGGAGATTGGCCTTGGTCAATGGAAATTGCCACCACAGACGGTTGGACCTGGACTTCAGAAATAATTTAGTGTCAGTGATATAGTCACCATTTGCAAAGGTGATACTACACAATTTTTATAATGTAGTCTTAGACATTGACAACAAATGTTATTGAAAGTGAAACTACAGGTTAAGTGGGGGGGGGGGTTTCTCACAAAATGGCCATACGGGACGTGCCACAGACATTCGGTCCCATTTTCAGCCTTCTGGTATAGTCAATGACCCTTTTTTCATGCCATTTTTGGTATAGGCATGGGTCGTTTTTTCAAAATTTTCTGAAATTGTTGGAAAATTACCGCAGTTTCCTCAATCTGGAAGCCAAAATTTCCAAGTGCTTAAAATGTCAAAGGTCAAAAATATAAAAAAAATGGAAATTTGGGTTAACTTTGCCTAAATTTGCATCTATGGTATAGCTATGGTCCCTTTTTTTGGCACAAAATGGTATAGCTACTGGGTCCCTTCCATAGTCGTGAGGCACTCCCTACCCAAACCATAGTTTGGGACCCCCCCCCCCCCCGGGTTAAGTACGGTAAGGAACAAATTAAGAGAATGAAGAAGTTTGGAATTACTCCCCATTAATTGTGTGTACAAAGATTCACACCCCCCCGCCCCCAGATTGACAAACTCCCTGTATGGAGGTCCACATGGAGCATTCTTACCGATTGACATCTCGACGACTTAAAATTTATATCAGCAAAATATTGCTTTTCCTTGGAAGTTGAAAAGCAAATAAACAGGTTTTCCATAAGAACAAATATTGTTTAAAACGTCATTCCATTTAAAATTTTGCCATATTTTGTGGTTTCGGTAAGTTTAAACATTACACTAATCCACTGTAATGTCATACAGTTTTACATAATACCATTGAATAGCATATGTCACTTGAAGTAATTGTCAAGAGAAAATTAATTTAAAAAAAATACTAAAGGGCCAGATTAATGTGGTAGATTTTTGTGGAGTTCCCATCATAATAATTAAATTACGTATGACACTGAAGTAACCATTTAGCTATTGCAATGATTAAAGGCGCATTTGTCTTATCAATACCCATAAAAATCAATTTTTGGCGTTCATTTTCATGGGTGAAATATAATACTCTGGTATGCCTTATAAAGATGTAAAAACACCTGGCTTTCAAACAAATGGGAACGCCCTTTTCCTGAAATTTAAGTGACCCTTTAAATATAAACAGTGTCATAAGGTACATTTCAGATAATTGCAGGCCCCCTTCAAATTAATTAAAGGTGCATTTTGTTCTCTAACACCGCATTTTTGTTTATGGTTTCATATAGATATCCCTAGAAAAGATTAATTCCAAAATTTCAGTTGATTTTGATGAGGCGGTTTGATGTTATTCACAAAATGGTTTATATCACGGTGCCCATGAGGCCAGGCCACTGAATTTATAATTTCTGTCCTTTTACGGACAGAACTACAAAATGACTAATTTCTTCCAGAGTAGATCGAATTTGCAAGTTTGATTAGGCAACATGCTATACTTTAGGCTAACGGGTCAGGTGATAAAAATCTCAACTCCTTTGGGTAAAGTCACGGGATGAGACTGTGGATCACGAAAAGCAATGTATTGAAGTGTTGCGTTCATGTGATTAATAACTTTCAAATAGCATGTTTATAAATAAATTACCGGTAAGAACAAAAATAAGTAACCTTTTAAGTTAGCTTTGGAAAAAGACTAGCTGAAAACCAATAACTTGTTGGCCGAATAGATAATTTTAATGTAAATTAAAGCAATTGTGAAACATTATCATCATCATTGGAACTTACATATAGTATTATTACTGAAGTACATATGAGGAAATTCAAGAGTTTTAATCAGGGCGAGTCAAAAAAAACTTGCCCCTGATTGTGTCCGCCATTTTGAATTTCAAGTAACATATATCTAACAAATGTGATAATATCTGAAAGCTTAGTTCATTATCTTTAATTTGCTGCAAAGATCATTCACATTGGTTAGGTAATAGACCGAGTTACAATCGTTTGAATGAAGCATCGTTTCTGCACTGTCCACGGAATCACATTTTGCTATTCGGCGCCTGCATTCAAATGTGAATCCGGGATCGGGTGAAAAACCGGACTACTTGATTCAAAAGACGGTATCTCGCCTATACTTACCGATTGGAATTATCTTGCAGCAAATTAAAGATAATGAAATAGGCTTTCCGATGAATCCATACGTTCTATATACATTATTTAAAAACTCAAAATGGCGGACCCACCGGGTCAAGTTTTTTTTTTTACTCACGCTGTATATAAATAATTCTAAAGGTACTTTCAAGGATGTTTTTGTTGTCTTTAACGAATGGCATCATATTATATGCTACTGCATCATTGATGCTCTGGTTTAAATTGGGGGTGCTCTTCAAAAAAATGTCTGTTCTTGCTTTAACTAAAAAGTGTAATCCGATGACTTTGTGATCTGTTTCCACTTGCGGGAGAAATCATCATATGAAAATCGGACCTTACTGATCATTGTCACTCACCTTTTTAATTTGCAAACGCCTTGAGTTGTGCAAACGCCTGTAGTGTTTACCATATCCCTTCAAATGTTGTGAGCTTGTACCAAGTTTGGCGTTTTATTCAAAGCGGTTATTTGCCAGGTGGTAGACGATTTATTCGGCTAGATAAAACGCTTGTCTCCCGCGGCCTTCTTTGTTGGTACATAATCAATATTTTATGAGATGACACATGTTTCAATCAATTTTTGAATAATTTACGCTCTTGTTGCTTGCGCATTTACGTTTGCTGATTCAGTCAATAGGTGCACCCATGCAAAACTGTTCCATTAGGACAAAGATTGCTTTGTTATGGTTGGGAGTTTTTCTTCCCCTTTTTCATTTTGTAAAGTACGTTACTGTGTAACAACAACAAGATGAATGTGTTAGTCAACTGCTTAAACCACTTTTCCCATCCATGAAGACTTCAGGGGGTAAATCAGGGGTCACATTTGTCAGCGGGGGAAAATTCCCGATTTTGAGGCACATTTTTTCACGGTTGGAGCCTTGGTGGTGGTTTTTGAGGCAGATTTTCCTAGTTGGAGGTGAATATTTCCCAGTGAGCAGGCAAAAATAGGCTGATAACATGGATTTTTCAGTTTTTTTCCCAGTCAAAACTCTTTGGGGGGCACCCCCTACCTGTTACACTACTGGTAGACTTGTTAGAAGTCTTTGCATACCTTTTGTTCCCCCGCCCTGCTGCCCTTTCACTACTGGTAAGACTTGTTAGAGTCTTTTGCATACCTTTGATTTTAAAAAACAACAGGCCCATTGTCAAAGATAATGTACATCCAATCATTGTATCTGTAACATACTACCCAGTAAAAAGTTCTCTGACTCCTCTACCAATACATGCAGGGCAAGGGTTTTTTTTGCAGGGGGGACTTCAAATGTGGAACCTTTTTTTTGTAAAGTGGACCTAACCTCCCCCCCCCCAATTTGTCATTTGTTAGACTTTTTGAACATTTCTCTAATCACCAAAATGTGTACTTTCTTGCCAAAAGTTCTCTAAATTTGATCTTTTATCACAATAATTCAGCAAAAACGGGACCTTTTGCCCCTTTTGTGGAATTTGGGGGTGCAACCACCCTCACAATCCCCCACAGGCCTGCACAAATTAATTATGTGTCAAAACTGAGCAGTCTAAGAACTTTTTATTGAGAAAAATAAATAGGTTTTGTGTCATCTTTTTGGCAGATTGACACATAAGGATCACTAAGGTAGTGTGTATGCACATGTGTGTGCGTGCTTGCCCTATGTGGTGTGGCGTGTACTAACCCTACACTTTTTGGTACACATTAATTAGCTTATGTTGAACCCTACCATATGACCTTATTGCATATTTGGCATGATATTGAACTAATTTGCATATTTTTTCCAAATTCTGATTCAACCGAAGCTTGTTGAAAAAAATCAAATCTTGTGTATCAGGTGGACATGCAACAACAAAATGAGGTTATCTAGGGTCAAAGGTCATCCAGAACTCAAATGTTTCATGTTCGTGTCCCCAAATGTAAACCATGATGGTAGATGACATCATTATTTCGGGGAAATGCTTTTCTTTTTAAAATGTTTTCATGACTTGATGTTCATAAACAAGAAATAGCACCCATTTTCTCAACATTCTTGGGGGGGGGGGGAGCACATCCACCACACTAACCAATAGCTTACATGGATTAAGCACAGATTGTTAAGACATGGCTCCATGACATTGTCAGGCATATGTTCCTTCCCAGAGATGTCCTAGGTAACGTCATCTATACCTTCCATTCTGCACAGAGTTTTGCAAGCATTAGCAGTTGTGGATTGATTACTACATTTTATTGACACATGCTGAATATATGCTCCTCCTATTTTTAAATGTTCTGACAATTAAAATCCTCTCTGTTACAGTTGATATCACATTATCCCAACTAGTACGTAACATTAATGCTATGTTGCTGCTAGTTTGGATGTCTCCGAGTGTTTCTAGATATTCTACAAATATCTGATTTCAACATAATACAAAAATGTCCAATGTTGAGTTAACATTTTTGTGTGTTTTGAGAAGTTCATTATGATGTAATAAAAATATGTGAATCCAGCAAATCATGCAAGTGACATTGCACTTAGCTTTGTAATGTTGTGACAATAAATTGTAAGCTAGATAACCGCTGTTGTGTAATCGTTCCCAGTGAATGAGATCCGATCCCTGATCCGGGTCATTGATATGAGCTCTATTCATCAAAAGCATGTGGTTGCATGGTAAAAATATTAACCGTATGATTTATGGTATCCAACTCATATGGGATGTTGAGCCATGGTCTGGGCTGTCATTGTAATATGCATGAACAAATATGCATATTCTTAATTGTGGTCAAGAGATGAGTAAAATGTTTTGTCCAAATGTAAGTAATTTACTCCCAACTCTCGAATTCAGTGACCAATCGGCTTCAGATTTGTTGGGAAGATGGGTTATGGTCATTTCAACCACTGTACTATTTAAGTTAAATCTACATATGCATAATTTGCACCGAGAGCATGTTTGGTCTAGTGGAAAAGCGCAGGACTTGTGATCAATAGACTGTTAAATCGTGAGTTTGAGCCCCACTTTGGCCAACGTGTTTGTGTCTCTGGACAAGATAAATAATCTCATATGCCTCGTTGACCCAAGCAAAATCTGGGGAGCTGTTATGGGGAATATTACAATCTAAGTGCTGATAGGCTTGTGCGCTTGTAGGGTATGTCTTTCAGCAGCCACCTAGATGAAGCGAGATGATTGTGACGATAATAATTGGCAACAGCGCTTTGAGACTTTACATTGATTAAACGCTATATAAAAACTGCTTAATATTATTATTAATTATGATAATGATCTAATTTGCATATTGTTGGCAATACTTTTGGGTAACATATGATTGTTCTCATGAGGGTGCATATCCTGGGTCCCAAATCCAGTCATTTTCATGTAGTAAACCTCAAGTTATGTGCAAGCCAAACTTTTCTCACATGTTATTAGTTGATCTTAGGCCCAAGGAAAAAGTTTGTCTCACATATTTGACAATAGCTTTGTGCTATGCCTTATTGCCCCCCCCCCCCACTTTTTTGGCCAATTTCTTTTTTCATTTTTTCCTGATCTAATAAAGAAAGAAAATTGGGCTCATCAGTTAAGGTTTGGCAGCAAAAGTAACTCTGTGTACTTAAATGCTTGGGTATGTGAGACAACATATTTTTTTCCTGATCTAATTTAAACAAACAGGACATTTGGTCTCATCATTAGGGGTTTTGCAACAAAAGCACTCGCGAGTACTTGAATCTTGGTATGTGAGACCGGCCGCCTCTTTTATGGAGCCTTAGTGTTGCTAGAATCTATTGATTGTGGTTTTTAAAGTTAAAAGAAACGAAAAACAGTGATATACAGAGTTTTTTGGGTGATGTTCTTTTGCGTGTTTTAAAGCGTAGGAAACTACTCAGTTCCATAACTTCGACAGCACTATCACATCTAGGGGCATGGCGGCACCAGAACCTCTTTTCTGGGGAACATGGGGGGGGGGCAAAGTAAATTTTTTGGTGGGCAAGGTTAAATTCTGGGGGGGAAGAGTATCAAAAATTTTTTTTGAGATTTTTTAAAAAACCAATTTTGGCCCCAATCGCTGATTTCCCCCGCAAATTTTGGTGATTTTTGGTGGCCCCAAATCGCCAAAGTTTGCCAAAAATAATCCCTCATTTTTCTTTCGGCGCGGGGGGGGGGGTTGGAACTAGGGGGAAATAAAAAAATTGGGGGGGACAAAATCCCCCCATTTGTGCCCCCCCCCATGGCACCGCCACTGTTTAGGGGATAGTATTAGCAATTTCCTTGGCCCAGGATCTTTGCCCTGTCACATGAAATATCACCCACAGTGGGTATGCATGACACAATACAGATCCACCTGCTTGAGCCAATTATAGGCACTGAATTGATTTTAAAAAAACGTGGGTTATATTCAATTGGGTAAAATCTGCCATAATTTTTAGTACATGGTAATAAAAACGCTTATAAATTGAAAAAAGTTTACAGAATGAATAATAAGGTATTGTGTTTATCTGTGTATCTATTCGGTGATATCAACGGGTGACAACAAGGTACTACTTCAAATATTGTGTCACCCACCCATGTAATATGATGCGATACATGGTAGAGGCCTAAAAACTAGGGTCCTATCATCACAAAGACGTTAGTCCATGGTCTCACCTTAGTCCAGGACAAAGTCCTACAAGGAAGGACTTTCTTATTCCCATCTAAGTCCCAAGACTAAGTTAGTCAAACGGTTTAGTCCCCGGTGGGCTCACTCCCTGGCAGGGGGGACGCGCATGACCGTTACCAGAATTACATTACCCACCCCCCTTTCTCGGTCAATTTCAAGATAATAATTAAATTTTACCCCCTTTTTTACTCCTCCAAAACCAGGACATAAATGGTACTTTGAAACACCCCTATTTTTAAGATTCCTCCGCGGACACATTTGCAAATTTACCCCTATTTTTAAGATTCCGAGGACACCATTTAAATTTACCCCTATTTCAACATTTCAGGATGAGGCTTTTTATACACTGTTTTTTTTTTTAGTAAATCTTTTTTTATTCAATTAAATTAGTACCCCTTGTATATAAATTAGGGATACACCTTGGTGTTGTTGAAATACAAATATAATCCTGGTACATCCTGGCCTGTTTAATTACAGTGCTAACGTGCTAAAACTCTCTGGCGTGGGAAGGACATTAATGAATTTCTATTCGGGGTGTCTTGCAACTATTTACTAATAAATCTATGAATTCTGGTTTTTCTAGCGTCTATCTGGGGCTTCATCGAATACCCTTGTACTTTTCACCATGAGTCCAAACTGCCGACTTCAACACCGACTCCATGTCCACTTTTCATTCACTGCCCGAAATTCGAGATTCAAACTAAGTTTACAAAGAATTCTTGTACTCGGATTTGCAACGTGCAGGTGGATGGTCAAGTAAGCGCATTTTTATTGACCCTTATTCTAATAAAAATTCCTCACACTCCAGGCATTTTTGACATTTGCGCGGAGAGAGTCCCATATGATCAGGAGCCATTTTAGCACAGTTGAAATTGAATCCTTCATCACACGCACAAGCTACGCACGACTGTGCTTCACGTCTCTTTTCTCCAACGTTGCTCGTGCGTGAAAGAGGGACACAGTCACTTCGGCTAAACGACTGCTGTATTCAAGAGACCCCGTGGCTATTCTCAAATTTCCTCCCGGGCATCCGTATCTGCGGATCTACGGCTAAGCACGGCTACAACAAAACGTAAGAAGAGGCAACACGGGATGAGTACCGAATGGGCTATTATTCCCGGAAATAATATTTTTTTCTTGTGATTTATTTGGTGATCTTTCCTTTGGGACTCGGGAAAAAATGATAACCCGGAGCGTTGGCCATAACCCCAAAAACCCCCCCCCTTTTTGTTTTAATTCCGCGGACATTTAGGCGATAAACACCCCCGTTTTTCCCGTTCACACGGACAATTTTGTCCGCGGACATTCCCTCAAATGACCCCATTTTCCCCGCGATTTTGGTAAACGTCCATGGCGGTCAATAGTAGTTTTCGTGAGCCCACCGTGTTTTTAGTCCTACCATGTAGGACTTAGACCTGGATTAAGAATTAAGTCCATGGACTACCTTCTTTGTGAATATGGACCAATGCTTTAATTCTCTATAATTGAAGTACACCACACACACAAACTCATAGTGAGCTTTGATCTTCATTCGGTGAATTCGTTTTTTTTTGCTGTCATAAAAAGGAAGGCGGGCCTTATTTCTGATGCCAGGTGGGAAATGGAAGGTTTCACTTTTTTTGGCCAAAATGTTTTTTGCGTTCCCGCCCTCGCTTCCATTCAAAATTGCACACCCCCCGTGATCATGCTGATTTCCCCATTTAGAAGTTCTGTTCCCCTCTCTCTCCGTTGATGAAAATTTCACGTTCCCCCTCTCTCTCGGAAATCCCCCTAAATATCCTCCATTCCCCTGGCGTAAATATGACCCCTCCCTAAAGGGGGACAACAGGTGGAGACAGCTCATCCGTGTTGGCAAAATTGACACGCCAAAAGTAATAAAATCTCATCTCACAATCTTTGATAATATCAAGAATATTAATTGTTGTTTTGTAATAAATGCAAATGTTTTTTAAAAAAAATCACCATGGAATACATATAAATGCATTACTAACCTGCGTAATAGCGCGATCCCATCCAATGTATTATTCCTAAATACGCGCGCGACGTCGCAGGTCATTGTGGGATCACAATGACTTTTCCACAATGACTCCTGCGTGTGCACTTAACTAGTAAAATAATTGATTGGGGTCCCGAAGATGGATAGACATGGCGAAAACATGATTCGTTCCAAAACAAAAATAACAAGCGACTTTGAAGCCAATACAAAACACTATCTTTAAAATGCGACACTTTTCAGCTCACCTCCATTGCGACAAACCTTAGTACACATCAACAAACTAAAATAAAAATTAAGATGCTAAGGTCAAAAAAAATTCCCACGTATTACCTGAACTGATGCTGAACTTCAACATGAAATTCACCATGCCCACATGCCGGTATTTAGGACAAGGTATCCTCGTGCACCGATTTAAACATTCATTTCATTTTCGGACTAAACAAATGGCGGACAACTGGATGAAGACGCAACAGTTACTACTAGCCCATCATGTCTTTTTTAGCGTCGAGGAATAATCGAAGACTCCGGAGAGCTCTGGATCAACCAACTGAACAAAAAGTTCATGTGCCGTGATTGATACTACCTTATCATGTAGGGGTAATCCACTCATGCTGGTCTGTCTCATGACCTCATGTGAGCCAATAGGGTCAATGGTCCTAGCCGATGGACATGCCAGGGCAGTGGGTCTTTTCAAGAGTAAAACTAGACGACGGGTACTTTTCCCACCAAAAAGACATTACAAAATGTATAATCAGTGTTGAAAACATGAAATTCCGGCCGGGTTTTTGCGAATCGGTATTGTTCGTGGCACAACCAACTGCAAGCAGATAATGAATATAATATGTAAATCAAGTCACGTACGTGCTTGTTTGGGATTCCCCCATAGTTCCCCCTGATGGGGGGGGGGGGGGGGCCCCGGAAGGTGGAGGTGGTAGAAAATAAAATAGGAAATGATTCCCAATACAAGAATAAATATAAATTAAATAACCAACTAAAGGAAATAACAAATAAAACCCGTGAATAAATAAACAAAAATAAGTAAAACAAAGAAATAAACTAAAATGAATCAACAATAAATAAAAAAACAATAACAATAACAAATGATGTACAAATATTAAAACACAAAATCAGATACAATAACGCAATGCAAAATTCACAATGGAAATGAAGAAATGAAAGTATATAAAAAAATTTAAATCCACAAAGTGATAAATGAACCCATATAAATACAAAAAAAAATAAAAATTGTAAATGGATAATAATTTGCATAAATAACAACAAAATTCCTTAACAATAGACAAAGATATAAAATAAATTACAAATAGACGGACAATGAACAAATAAATTACATAAAATTAATTAAATTTTGGAATTTTAAACTTATTTTACTATGCAAATACTTACAATATTAAAACAAAATACAAATAACCAAATTCAAATTCACAATGGAAAAATGAAGAAATAAAAATTATATAAAATGAAAAATGTAATACACAAAATTGGGATCAAGAATCAAATATAATACCACATTAAATAAAATTGCAAATGGATAATAATTTGTATGAATACACAAATTAAATTAATAAATAGACAAAGATAATAAAAAATCAAATGCCAAAATAGATGGACACATTAACAAAAACATAAAATGATCATAATAACCACACAAATACACAAATAAACAAAATGAATGTAAAATATTAAAAAAAATATACAACTACCATTGCAAATTCACAACTACACAAATGGAAAAATGAAGAAAATTTTATAAAAAATGGAAAAAGTGGATCAAATGCACAAATCATAAATACAAAAATTAACAATTGTAATTGATAATCATTTGAAATTGATAAACAAAATTAAATTAATAAATAGACAAAGATATAAAAAATCCATACAAATAGACAAAAACAAAAAAAAAAACTCAATTTAAAAATGGATAATGAAAATAAATGTATTACAAATATTGAAAAGAACCCCGAAAGAACGTTCGTTCATTCGTTCATTACCATGACTGAGTAAAACCCTCAAAACTCGCATGTCTGGCCAGCAATCTTCATTAAACCATGTAACATTGCAATATTAAATGTTTTTGGAATGCGTCTAACAATCATGCGTAAATACTCAATGACTCTTTTTTTTGTTTTTTGTAATCAAGGCCCGGGAACTTTGAAATCTACTACAGCAGTGGTTCTGGGACGGTGCGCTGTATTTACGGGTTATGGGATGCGTGGGAACAGCTCAGCCTCATGTCATGACCATGTGGAATCTGGTCATGCATGATGACTGTGAAATCGATTACGTAGTAGTTTTTAGGGATAACACGCGAAAGTTTGAGGTGAAACCTAAAAATAATAGCTTACCGTACACTTAATGGTATATTTTGATATCCTGACAAGCTGTGTAAGCTTTTTACCATTTCTAAAACAAAATTCCACCGCCGCATTCAAGACCTCAAAGGACTCTCTATCACCAGTGATCACTGTCAATGGCCTTGTCATACCCCGCTGCCCACGCTGTTAATTGTGATGAGTGAATGATCATAACTTCATACTTACGCGCATAAAATCGCATCTTATTATTTCAACAATCCATATCCTTTACGATTAACCAGGGTTGTTTAAACTATCGAAAGTTTTATTTTTTATTTAATATCAACAGCCAAACGTGTATAAAATCCAGCTCTGAAAACAAGCGAACATGGCGAAACATTCCTCCCCACACTTTCAGTTTGACACTCGGACATGCCCCTGAACATGGATTAAAAAATTTTCAATAATTGCACTTTTTCTGTATTGGCAAACTTGTTACTGGTATAATGACGTATTCTTTACTGGGATTCCCGGAGACTTTACTCTTATATTCGAGGAAACGGGGCTATCAAAAATTCAAAATAAAAATGGAATGGTAAGTTTTAAAGTGAGATATTTTATTTGGTAGATTGAAACTCATACGTTATTAATGACATAATAACTTTGCCCCTCTTTTTTTTTTCGTCATTGTGGGAAATCTTGGTGTTTAGGTTTTGGGCCTCGGTATTTTTCCTCGGAGCTACGCCCCTCGGAAAAATCCCCTCGGGCCCCAAACCAACACCAAGATTTCACACAATTACCTCAAAAAAGATAGTGGCGCATTTTTATTGTCTAAACAATTGGATGTACATGTATTACTTAAAACCAATCAAATAAATGAGAAAAATGCTTAATTAAATTTAATGTACAATTTTTAAAGTGGGATTACCCCATTTAGTCTTAGAATCGTGGAGAATGGCCTTCACCCCAAAACCCCATCTGTAATTCGCACCAATAATTCTAACACCCCCACAATCAACCCCGTTTTTTAAGTGAGAGCTAAACACACATGATTTTGCAATCCAAAAAAAAAAAATGTTAGTACTTGTAAGTAATATGGTCGACCAAATAAGGGCCTATTTTTTGCTCATAACAGCCAAACCAAACATCCTTTAGCCATAAGATTTCACAGGGTAAATGAGAAAAATAGTAGCTTTCTTGTGATACCAAAATTTGGACCACTTCTGGTAAATCTGGGATTCTGGGAAGAACAGGTAGCAATCGGACATGAACCTTTAATATCTACCAATATTAAATTTACAAGTAAATTAGTCAAGGATTTAAATTTTATGATTAAATACAGAGAAGGGTGAAAGACAAAAGTTCGGTAATTAGAATAATATTTCCAAAAATCTTGATATATCTCATCTCTTTCACCTGAGGGTGGCTTCAAACTCAACTACCGATTAATGATGGTCTATGGTCTTCTCATAATAGCTCTCATCCCCAGAACCCTGATTTTACCGGAAGTGTGAAAGTTTACTATTTTTCTCATTTACCCTGTGGAAATCTAGGGCTAAAGGATGTTTGGGTTTGGATATTTTATCAAAATGTGCCCATTTTGGTCCACCAATATTAATTTACATGGTACTCTATTTGGATTACAAAATCATGTTTTTTTCGGCTCGCACATCAAATGGCTTGTAACATCGGCTCAAACTTTTCAGGTGGTTTTGGGGTAAAAGGCATGCTATCAAGATAAAACTTTCTATATATTATCTGATCATCCCCCTTTAACTAGTGGTTATGGGTGGTTGAACCAGTTTCAACCAGAAATACTGGGCAGAACGTGAAACTGAGATTGAGTTTTTTAAAAAGCCGGTCCCTTAATTTTATTCTTCTACACTTATTATTCTTCCACCTTGATTTATTCTTTCCACTTTGTTTCTCCTCCCCCTTGATTTAACTCTCCTTCCACATTCAGCGGTCAGAATCGGTCGGTATTCCAAGCGAGTCAGGCAGAGCAACATGATTATATCAAGCGTCCTACATCTGACCCGAGACGGGCCGAAGAGCGGGAAGCCAGAGAGAAGAAGACATGGAGCTATATTCACTGAGCCAGACTGTGCTACAAGCTCATGAAGTCACCTGTCTGTACAGTAGAAATAAGGTGGCCCAGCTCATGGACTATAAGCAGCAAGTTGTGGTAAGCCATTAATGCAGTCAAAACCAGAATAAAAATGTTGCAGCCACAGCCAAAGCCAGAAAACACCTTAAAATGCTGCAGTCAGAGCCATTATAAACTTGAAATGCTGCAGTCAAAGCCAGTGTAAAATTTGAAATGCTACAGTCATAGCTAGTAAAAACCTTGAAATGCTGCAGTCGAAGCCATTTGAAATGCTACAGTAATAGCTAGTAAAATCTTGAAATGCTGCAGTCAAAGCCATTATAAAATTTGCCCACTGCTGCAGTCAAAGCCAGTATAAAATTTGAGTTGAAATGCTGCCGTTCAGTCAAAGACCAGTATAAAAACTTGAAATACTGCAGTCAAGGCGGAGTCATAAAATTTGATTAGTCAAATGATACAGTCACAGCTAGTAAAAATCTTGAAATACGCCAGCGAAAGCCCCGTTATAAACTTGGAAATGCTGCAGTTGAAGTCAGTACTTAATAGAAATGCTGCAGGTAAAGCCAACCGTCGATTAACTTGCAAATGCCTTCAGCTTATAACTTTGAATTGTGTGCAGTAAAGCGATCATGACATCGATAAACTGATGCCTGCTGTTCCAGAGTCACACCCTACCCCTATAATGTTAAATTTCTAATGGTTTCAACATGTTTTTTTTTAACAATACAGTCTAGGTTGCAGCCCAATGAACACCCATCAACGTACAACGCATGCTTTCATAGAATAAGTGAAGAGCTGCGCCACACCCCTTGGGTGTGTTCCTGGAAGTCTTTGCCGAGCCCTCAGCCCATTTGCAAAGTGTCGTTTAATCGCTAGTGGCTCACCGGCTTTCTGAGCTGAACCAGGTAAAGACGATCTCGTTGTAACCCTTGCCGTTTATAGGCAGGAGAAACTTTTTTAAAGGCTGACTCAGAGATTTTCCGAATGAGGGCGCACTCATTTTTTCAAACAATCTGTTTTTTGCATATACATAATGCTTGTTCATATACTACTCACTGTGAGAAATAACTAAGCTAAACAAGTCCATTCTATAGAAATCACAACTTTGTTCTAAATTTGGATCGGAATTAGACACACGTATCCTCGTCTGGCACTGTTTTACTGGGCTAATGTTTTACTGCATGAAAACAGAAAATTCCGATTCATCTCTAACTTTTGGTGAATTAAGCATTTTAGGTAACTGTGTTTAGTTCTAGATATCTATTTTAATTACTACACAAAAAAATTATATTTCAAATCCCTGAGTCAACTCTTTACCATGAGGATCATTTATCCCCATAAGATAATTTTTTTTAATCAAATTTTTCTCCACCTTTAAGATGGTCAAATCATTGTTCTCAGAGGGTGTTTTGAAGCAATCCCATAATGCATTGCATATTCCATACTTACTGTCTAACACTGTCAGTCTTAGGGTAAAAAGTGTTCCAAATTAAGAACGCATGCATTTCATGATCATTCTAAAACATTGCCTGAAGTCCTAATGCTTTGTGGGCTAAATGAGCATAACAGTCAGCGTTTTGGTGTGTTAAGAATACGATTCTCGTGGGATCACATGACCTTATTGATTGAAATTTCCCAAACTGGTGCATGTGGATTGACTCACTACACCCTCTGGGTCAGAATTAAAAACAGACAGCTTTCTGTTAGTTCGTTCTTCTTCTTATCGTGTCCAAACACGGTGTTTCTCAATATGATCCAGCCAGAGAATGGTTACAACGTCTGGCTGCTTACACTGAATTCCGCAAGGCCTGGTTGTGCATTGTTTGCTCCAGCAATGGGGCAACCAAGAGGTGGTCCATTGTCTGTGGTGGTGCGTGTTCCCCAACCACAGGTAGTTTCCTGGTCTGCTTCCAGATAGCCCCACTTCGTCAAGGAAACCTTAGATCGCCATTCTTGGTTCTCATCTATTGAGCATCGCCATTCACCCATGAGGAGTCAGCTCCAGGTGGGAGAGTGCTCCCCAGGTTTCATACCGATAGATGTTACTTAGTTAGCAAGTCTTTCTTTCCACAAGCGACCTCTCTTAACCTCCTTAGAGACTGTTCAAGAGGTTGGACTTTGCTTAAAAACTCTCATTAGATTAAGAGCCGGTTTGCAGGCAGGTATCTAACCAGACATAGGGTGCTTCTGCTTCACATTGGATACTTGTCAGCTACGCTCTTGCATGCTCCTACACTACACGGATGTCTGGGGAGCAATTCCCTGCTAGGATGTACAAGTTTTCCCGGTGGTGTTGGGGCCGGAGGCATCCTGTATAAGCCGGCATGGAGGCTTTAAATTTTAACGCTGGATCAGCTTCTTGGCATGGGTTGATCTTTCCCATACACAGGGCAGGCATACTCGGCACATGAGTATCACACGGCAGTGCCGTCCCGATCTTAGGGTAATTATGGGCGAGCACCCCCTCTGGTGCCAGTGAGTTTGTTCAAGATGTTATTGCGTGAACATCTTTACTCTTCTTCTTCTCATGTGGGTCTTATAGAGGTAGAGAGTGCGGTCCAAGGTGACTCCTAGGTAGACAGGGTTTCACAGGTTCTCCAGGGAGTTCCAGACCAGGTAACTTTAAGTCTGAACGTTTGGCTTCAAGGTTTGCATTGATGGAAAGCACACACTGTGTCTAGATGGATTATTGCACGTTAGTGGTTTTCCTCATAATAAGGCGTGAGTTCATCCAAAGCTTTGGAAGGTCTCTCTTCAACAACTGTGAAGTCGGCATCTTGTGGGCTAATTCCAAGATCGTTTCATAAATAAAACGACAGGTTCCGAACTCCTCGGTTGGTCGTTGTATATATGTTGAACAGGGAGGTGCAAGCACACTCCCCTTGTGGTAGAGCATTCTTGAGCCTACGCCATCGGCTCTTCTTCGCTCCTAGCGAACAAAGAACATCCGGTTAGCCAGCAATCCACTGATTTATTTAAAGGGTCGTGTTCCGATCGTCTTTAGGACCCCCCCGATTGACACCCGGAAGCTAGTACGATTTTGATATCAGAGGAAAAGGCGTATTTTTTCTCATTGTCGTCCTGAATATGGAGCCCTCAACTCCATTCATTCCCAGAATAACAAAAAAAACGCCGGTTTAATAGTGTTTAACAACCACTTTATTAGCACAGTATGAATAGGGCTTTGCAACATGCATTATTGCCTCTACCATCAAACCGCAAGTTTGTTTTTCCCACACGGTACTTGATGGGTTTATGTGCAAGTGCCAGGCTCTCATATCAAGTAGCGAACACAAACACATAAATCGGAACACCACCTTTAAGCAATTTTTTGCCAATCAGACGTTCACTGTTGTGGGCCTGCTGTTATTGGGGCTTGTAGTCATGATTAAGTGTACTTGTTATATTTATGCAGTACTATATCAAATTAGTTTATTGAATAGAAGGCTATTACTATTTGTCTTTAAAAAAAGGAAAATTAAAGGAAATCTTTTTTGTATAAATATATAAAAAGCTTGTATAAAAAAGCCAGCGGTTACATTTGATGCAGTTGTGAGACCTGATTTACCTCAACTTGCTGTAGAAGTATTTGTTGCCAGCAATCGTCCAAAACAAAAGGCTTTAAATGGCGGGATTCAACTTTTCATTGTTCCGGGATTGTCCATCCGCTGTGACTGTTTGAGACTCGATTGTCTGGGGAACAAACCTATTACCGTTGCACTTTTACAGCAAAGACAGGCCTTAATATGCATTGGTATTAAACTGGTCTGATATCAACCAAAAAAAAAAAAAAAAACCCAAAAAAAAAAATCAAAGTATGATCAAGCATGATAACTTAAAGGTGCCTTTTGTGATTCAAGCACCTTCGGTTTTAATAAATTTCACTGTTCACTGTCCTTGAGAAAGCCTTATTCACAATTTTAGAGTTGATACCTATCTGGATAGCGTGCGGTTTTTTGTGTTATGAGCAATTGCTTGTTTTCTCCCACGTCCCATAGGCCACTGTGCTGTAATTCTGTCCCTTTTAGGGACAGAAAATACAAAATTGCAATTTTTAAGATAGGCCGATTTTGCACGTAAGATTAGCTACCTGTTGATTACTACTGAGACCCTACGGTTCAGAAGATTTTAAAATCTCAACTTTTTAGAGGTAAGTCCGGGGGACGAGGTTATGGAACACAATTCCCTTTAATCCTCCACCTCTGATAGGTTCTGTTAAGGTTATACCACCAAGTCAGTAGTTTTTGACATGGCTTCCCAATGACCCTGCATGTTCATTTGTAAGCCATCTCAATAATACTGATCTTAAGACCTAAGGCTTGTTTGTACTCATTTTATGCATATTTCATGCGACTCTAACTTGGTCCCAAAAATAAATTTTGCAAAAAATGATAAAGTTGATATATCCAAGGATATCTTCTGGAGCTAGAAGGTAAAAACCCCGCATGCAGATGCAGTAAAAAAAGTATGAATGGACCTTTACAGTCTCTCTGATTTGCCTCATTTTAGATGCCAATAATAGGCAGATGATGCTCAGGTGCTAAAAAAAAAATGCAATGCGAATTTTTTTTTTTTTTTTTTTTAACTTCTTCATTTTTAAACAAAATCTGTGTCTTCTGAAGACAAACTTTTTCTTTTTCTTGGCAATTGCAAACTCTATTGTGTGTTTTATCAATTAAAACTCTGTGCATTGTTCCAATGTGTTTCTTCTATGCTGCAACCCTCATAACATTTTGATGAATATCTCACAAATTTAATCAGTGCCTCAGGATATCAGTTTTAGCTTCGTGAGCATCACGTATAGATATCTGTACTAGTTAAATGCTATGCGCACCTTTTTATATAGTTCCGGTTCTTTATTTCTTGGACACTGCATACGGACATGTTTTCTCTTGTGTGAACTGAATGTGCCCACATGTTATAACGTGTGTTGTTTTGGGGTGAAGAGGCATACCAACCACACCAGCTACAAACTCAGGAGGTGAACAATGTTTCCCTAGCACCACGCTAGCACCCATACTGTCATATCATTTCCGCACCGTCATACATGAGAGTGATGAACTTTGCCCATTGCCTATGGGAATATCGAATTGTTGTTAGATCCTGCTCAAACCATAGCTATTTTAAAATTACTGTCCATTTTGCTATAATAGCTATGTCATAATAATACTCATTTTAAAAAACAGCCGATTTCAACATTTCCAACTGCTCTCACTTGCCTTGGTTCTATGTAGTACATACAACATAGCAACCAGTACCCTCTTGCACAACAAACCCGAGCCGAGCCCCTGGGTATTATTTTCCATTTAAAAAAATTCCAGCCGTTCCTGATCCACGGCAAAATTAAGGCATCACTAATAAGACATTTAGTCAGATGTTTGGATACATAAAACACAAAGCTGAACATAAAATTGTCAGATTTGACGCTGTACTTAGGTGCAAACATTGTCAATGAAATGGTTACAATCATACTGATATGCAATGTTAATAACTTCATATTTACTGATTTTTTGTTTTGAGCTGAGGCGATTTTCCTTTTGTTTAATCAATTTCAGTCTTTAGTAATTTTGTTACGGGAAATTCACATCAATTTGGGTTTGAGACATCTTCAAAAAGTGGAATTTATGATATTATTATTACGGAGGGTTAAGTGTACACCGGAAGTATGAAAGCGAAGCATTAACTCCCCTAAAATTCGCGTTGTTGTGGAGAATCTAGAAACATTTGGTTTGTTCGCTGGTGGTGTGGGGCATACCTAGTAAGATTGTGTATTAATTAGGAAACCCAGAAATAATCTTTTGCTCGCAGAATGCCTGAAAAATTGTTGTCTAGTTTGTAATGTTGGGTGGGAAAAACGTAGGGCCAGGTAAAGAGCTTTTTTTGGTTACATTTATATCTAAGGGAGATATAGCTGTGGACGGATAAAGTATCTCGTAATTGTCTAAATAGCTATTTTGAACATCATTATCACTTCAGCAGAAACATTTTTTTTTTTTAGAATGGGCAAGAGAAAACCTTTAGCTCATTTACTTGTTACTCTTTTTGTGTCCGTTGTAAAGAATTGCAGAAGGCACACAGGGATTACTTACTTTGTTGTGTGTGTGTGTGTTGTGTGTTTGTATGTGTCTGTTGTCACTAAATGTTAACCCTTAATATTTGCGTGCCGTATGAGTTCCGTAAGGGCTACTTGAATTAACCTTGGTGGAAACAAGACAGGGTAGGGTGGTGCCCGGGGGGGGGGTTACTGTTGGTGACCTTGGTGACCTCAATGTTGACTATTGGCCAGTTCAAATGTTTATCCCTATATATTGCATGCCTAATGAGTTAGGACGAGTCTACGATGATGTAACTTTGGTGGAAGAGGGGGAGGGGGGTTAACCTTGTTGGTGACCTCATGGGACCTTGATGACCTCAAATGTGACCTTTGGCCCCATTCACAACTGCGACTACAGATGTCCCCCCGACCGCGATTTATTTTTTCATAATTAGCATGATTAAGGTAGGGCTGGTTATGTCGCTCTTAAAAAGCTAAATGTAGGAGGAAGCCCTTTTTTGAAAATCAAAACTTATGGGTTCTTAATGTTGTCTTGGACAAGCTTACCTACAACCTGCAAAATTGTTTTTGACTATGCCATAAACATGCAAGTAACATTAGCTACCCGTTGATTACTGAGCCTAACGGTTCAGATGATTTAAAAATCTCAACTTTTTAGAGGTAAGTCGGGGGGACGAGGTTATGGAACACAAAATGCCCCTTTAATCCTTCCAACTCTGATAGGTTCTGTTGAGGTTATAACACCAAGTCAGTAGTTTTTGACATGGCTTCCCAAATGACCTGCAGGTCATTTGGGAAGCCATCTCAAATATGACTGATCTAAGACTAGGCTTGTTTGTACTCATTTTAATGCATTTTTCATGCTGACTCTAACTGTGGTCACAAAAATATATTTTGCAAAAAAAAAATGATAAAGTTGATATATCTAAGTGACTATATTCAGAGGCTGAAGAGTAAAAATCCCCGCAATGCAGATGCAGTAAAGTATGAATGGGCCTTTACAGCCTCTCTGATTTGCTCATTACACAATGTTACCTTTTATGCAACCAATCAAAATAGTGTTTAGATGCCAATAATAGGCAGATAATGCTCAGGTGCTTAAAAAAACAAAGGTTTCTGGTTCGAATCCTGTCATGTACATGTTTCCCAAGTGTTTATATGCATGGTAGGTAATTCTAAAGGGAAACTTGAATCTTGTACACTCAACTCAATCCAAGAAGCAAACAATAATATTCTTGGCAATTGCAAACTCTATTGTGTTTATCAATTAAAACTCTGTGCATTGTTCCAATGTGTTTCTATGCTGCAAGCCCTCTATAACATTTGATGAATATCTACAAATTTAATCTGCTCGGATATCAGTTTAGCTCTGTGAGCATCAATGGATAATAATTTCTGTACTAGTAAAGGCTAGGCGCACCTTTTTATAGTCCGGTTCTTTATTTCTTGGACACTGCATACGGACATGTTTTCTCTTGTGTGAACTGTATGTGCCCACATGGAATTATACAGTGTGTTGTTTTGGTGGAAGGAGGCATACCACACCACCAGCGAACAAACTCGGGAGGTGAACAATGTTTCCCTAGCACCACGCTAGCACTCATACTGTACATATCATTTCTGCACCGTCATACATGTGATGAAACTTTGCCCATTGCACTATGGGATATCGAATTGTTTTTAGATCCTGACTCAAACCATAGCTACATTTTAAAATTACTGTCCATTTTGCTATTATAGCTATGTCATAAATAATAATAATTTAAAAAACAGCCGATTCATAACATTTACACTGCGCTCACTTGCATTGGTTGCTATGTACGTACATACAACATAGCAACCAATACCCTCATTGCATCATACACCCGAGCCGAAGCCCCTGGTATTATTTTCCAATTTAAAAAAAATTCCATCGTTCAGATCACAGCAAAATTAAGGCAATCAACTAATAAGACATTTATTCAGATGTTTGGTACATAAAAAAAAAATCTGAACATAAAAAATTGTCAAATTTGACGCTGTACTTGGTGCAACATTTCAATAGAAAATGGTTACAATCATAATGATAGCATGTTAATAAACTTCATATTTACTGATTTTTGTTTGAGATGAGGCTATTTCCTTTTGTTTACTTTAAATTCAGTCTTCAGTAATTTGTTACAGGGAATTTCACATCAAATTTAGGTTTGACATCTTCAAAAAGTGGAATTATATGAGGATTATTATTACGGAGGGTTGACAAGTGTAAACCGGAAGTAATTAAAGCGAGCATGAACTCCCCTAAAATTAGCGTTGTTGTGGAGAAAATCTAGAAACAATTTTGGTTTGTTCGCTGGTGGTGTGGAGGCATACATAGTAAGATGTGTAAGTAATTATGAACCAGAAAATAATCTTTTGCCCTCTCAGAATGCCTGAAAAAATTGTTGTATAGGTGTATGTAATGGGTGGTAAAACGTAGGGCAGGTAAAGTGCTTTTTTTTGTTTACATTTATATTTATTATAAATGCTAAGGAGAGATATAGTGTGACTGATAAAGTATATCGTAATTGTTCTAAAATATCTATTTTTGGAACATAATTATGCACTTCAGCAAGAAAACATTTTTTTTAAGAATGGGCAGAGAGAAAAAACTTTAGCATCAGTATTTACTTGTACTCTTTTTGTGTCGTTGTAAGAATTGCAGAAGGCACAGAGGGATTACTTTGGTTGTGTGTGTGTGTGTGTGTATGTGTCTGTGGTCAAAATGTTAACCCTTAATATATTGCATGCCGTATGAGTTCCGTAAGGGCTACGATGATGTAACTTGGTGGAAACAAGAGGGTAGGGTGGGGCCCGGGGGGTGGGGTGACATGTTGGTGACCTCATGTGACCTTTGGCCAGTCAAAATGTTATCCCTTAATATATTGCATGCCTAATGAGTTCTGTAAGAGCTACGATGATGTAACTTGGTGGAAAGGAGGGGGATGGGAGGGGTAACTTGTTGGTGACCTCATGTGACCTTGATGACCTCATGTGACCTTTGGCCCCATTCACAAACTGCGACGACAGATGTCCCCGGACCGCGATTTATTTTTTCATAATTAGCATGATTAAGGTAGGGCTGGTTATGTCGCTATTAAAAAGCTAAATGGAGGAGGAAGCCCTTTTTGAAAAATCAAAACTTATGGGTTCTTTTGTCTTGGACAAGCTTACCTAAAACCTGCAAATTGTTTTTGACTATGCAAATAAACATGCAAAGTAACATATCTATTTCTCCCATAATTCATTTCACAGGATGACCAGATGGCACTCATCAAACAGGGTTTCTTTGAAGTCTGGATAATACAGAGTTCAAAAGTCATTTTACCAGAGGAAAAAATGTTAATTCTCACTGACTCTTGTATATTTGACTGTGAAATGATGGCAAACATGAAAACCCCCCACCTCTGGCGGCACATATTTGAATTTGCCGGTGGATTCCATCAGCTTGGACTTAGCGATATGGAGGTGGCGCTCTTTTCAGCTGTAACCATAATTAGCGGTGGTAAGATGATTATTTTTTTGAAATTTATACAGTTTTAAAGATAAGCTTATTTAACTCCATCCAGAAAAAAAGGGACAAAAACCCCATATTTTTGCACAAATGAACTTCTTTACAACATCAGTAGATCATATTGAAAAGTATACCACTGCTTAATATAATTAACCTTGGTTGGGTCACTTGTATAGCGCTATACGAACCCCCCACAGGAAGCTTGGTCCTGGGCCAAATTCCCAATTTACATTTCATTCTCATTTTGCTCATAGTAATTTTGTAGACACTTAGTACACTTTGTGTTGCAATAGATCAAAGTCCATATTAGTGAAAATGTCAGTGATTTAGTTCTGACATCATATTTAGTGCTCTTGATGGTGCTAATATATGCAAGGCAAAACCACACTTCTTCAAAACATTTCCCATCCATGACGTCATCCCATTGTACCGTTTTGCTACTTTCCGATATTCTCTGTTTTCATTCACTTCACATGGGCTATTGGAACCTCGTGTCACAGCGCATTGCTCTTTCCGGGTTTTCCCTGATTGTACATGCATGACCCCATGCAGTAATTGGTTGGAATAGATCACACGACATGCTTTATGCATGTGGTGACATTGTAATTAGCACGTCGTGCCTCGCTTTGTTGGTGGTTTGAGGATTCTTTGGCGTGTGTATCACAATGGAGTAGCAGTGCCCGGCGGCAAACCTAGACTCCTTTATGAATATTGTTGAGTGTCTGGTAAAAGTTTGTGTTTTGGTGTTTATATGAAAATTTAGTTAACAGAAGGCATGTATTTAATATTACATTTCCAACTGTTTGCATTCACCCAGTGTTTCACCTCTTTGTCATTGCAGACAGGGGCGGCCTCAAAGAAGCGCACACTGTTGAATCCCTGCAGGAAAAATTCCTTGAATGCTTGCGTCGAGAGATCAGCCGGCGTGAGGAGCGCGACAACCACCTGTTTGCTAAACTTTTAATGAAGATGCCGTTGCTAAGGTCCATATCGACTGTGCAGCAGGAGAACATGTTGTGTTTCCGTATGGAGAACCCCAAAGTGAACTTGCCTCCGCTCTTAGTAGAGCTCAATGATCTGGGAAATGTTAATGATCCACAGGATCCAACATCTATGTAAGTGGCCGGGTATTGTAGCGGAAGATACCTGAATTCTTCTGGATTTAGAAATATTTTTTATGATATCTTCTTAATTTCCTTCAGCAAAAACAAAAAATTCTAGCTTCCCACTTTTTCGCAAGTTTACATAAACGTATCCACTTTTTAAAAGAATTTTAACAACCAACTTCAAAATTTTTGTACATTGCTACTCTAGAAGAGAGGCACTTCTTCAAGTTCCTATTTGAACTTTAGGTTGCAGTTGTTACCTCAATGATGATAGTGGTATCTCATGAATTGAACTAATTTCATTCGATACATGATGTCATCACTCATCAAACAGTGGCTGGTGGTGCAGAATTCAGAACAAAAACATTTGCTTGCAACTTAAATTCCAACAATTTACAGTAAAAACAAAAAGTAATAAAAAACATCTAAATAAACTTATAAAAAAAAACATCATTTTGCCGGACTAGAGCCAAGTCCTTGCCGGTCCTCGAAGGCTCGAGTCCAAGTCCGAGTCCAAGGTGATTTTTTCAAGGACTCGGACTCGAGTCCTCCATCACTGTTTTTTAGATCACTGTCACTTCTCGAAAACGGAGATATATCCCTTCCACCCCACTTCACTGTGGGAAGAATTTCATGCATAAAAGAGACAACATGTATACTCCATGATTTCAAAAAAAACAAAACACAAAAACAGGTGTAATTATGCCTAACATAAAATATGGTGTGATCAAGCAAAATGAGTCTAAAGTCGGTCAGATTCAATTTTTACTTTTCCATGTAACTGTATGCACAATTTAGAAAGCTAAATTTTGCAGAAAACCCCATTGAAATTGACCAATTAAAGGTGCTTGTTCCGATTTATGTCTATAATACGAGTTTGCCTTGTTCCAAAGATATAATCAGTTGAAAGTGTGGCAAAAAACAATAGGAAACAAAAGACATTTTCATCTTTGTTTGGCTATATCTCAAAATCAATATTTTGCTGACTTCCGACTCATTTTACTTGATCACATCACAAATGTTTAAAATGTTTGAATGTACTATACTCTGTCCAGGAGTTTATTTTCTCCTTTTCGCGGGGTTTTGCTGTTGCTAACCCGTGTGCTGCAGTGTACGCACTCACATACGCGCCTGTTTGGATTGTTACACACGGCCGTGATTGGTTGATTTAAAATTAGCTGTTGTTGTTCAACTTGTTGCTATGCTGAGGCGTGCGTACGGTTGTGACTTAGACGCACAATTGAGAGAAAATAAACATCTGGATACAGTATACCTGCATTATTTACAACCACCACATAATGTCTGACATAGCAATTGACTGACATAGAAACTATTATAAATGTACAAAAAGCATTTGATAATTTGTAGGTGAAAATGTGCTAACTTTCATAGGCATACTTGTTTTATGGCCCACCGATTTCCTGCCAAAATATTGCAACGGATAAAGCTAACACATTTGTGCGTGATTCTTCTGGTGGAATCAGTCAGCCGTGTAACACGATATTGCTCTTTCACACGCACACATGTATGCGAATGTGCATGTATGATCCCACACAAATACATAAAATAAGAGAAAACAAAATTATCCCCAGATTTACTCTTAAATGAAAAGATAGGGCTCAATCACAAATTTCATTTTAAGTCCAAAAAAGTCATAAAATCTGACAAAGAAATTATTGATTTTTGGTCCCCCGCCAACTTCTGTTGGCAAAGGGGGACTATAGAAATGCTCTTCGTCCGTGCGTGTGTGTGTGTGTGTCCCACGCGATATCTTTGGATCTAAGCAAGCATGGGTGTCCATCTTTGCAATATAGATGTATCTCAAGTACGCGTTGGCCTGGATCTTAAGTGGGTCATGTGTCATGGGTCAAAGGTCAAATATGGTCAAAAATAGGGTTAAATTGCTACAAACCTTGTAAACACGATATCTTTTTATCTAAGCAAGTATGGTGTCCATCTTCGCACCATAGATGTCGCTCAAGTAGGTGGCGGATGAGTTCGGAGATGGGTCATGTGGCATGGGTCAAAGGTCAAATATGGTCAAAAATGGGATTAAATTGCTTTAAGGTTTGGCAATTGTGGTAGGATGATGAAACTTGGTGGGTGTAGTCAGCATTCACTGCCAAAAAATTTGAAGGTCATTTCAAAGTCATGTGGGGTCATTCATGGTCAAACCACTAAGTAGGTGGTAGGATGATGAAACTTGGTGGGTGTGATCAGCATTCAGTGCCAAAAAATTTGAAGGTCATTTCAAGGTCATGTGGGGTCATCCAAGGCCAAATCTAAGTATGTGGTAGGATGATGAAACTTGGTGGGTGTGGTCAACATTCCCCGGTGCAAAAAAATTTGATGGTCATTTCAGAGTCATGTGGGATCATCCAAGGTTCATTATCAATGTACCATGGCTCAGTATGGTCATGAAAAACTGATGGTTGTAGTATGCATTCATTTATGCCGCAAAAGTTTGAAAGGTCATTTGTCACGGCGTTGGTGGCGTTATTCAAGGTCAAAACGAAATCAACATGTGGTAGGTCATGAAACTTTGTGGATGTGCTTCAACATGTCTAAACGAAAATTGTGGAAGGTTAATTCAAGGGTTCAAGTAGGGTCATGCTAAGGCAAATAACTAACAGTAGTTGTATGGTCAATGTAGCAACATTTGCTACCGTCAAATTGCAACTGCTATTGCAGCAGCCTCAGTGGTTGAGAACCACTTATTTCCATCACAATTTCCCTGAGATCTTAAAAATGATATTCCCTCCATTTACTCTCGCGACGGGCGGGGGCGCCGGCCGCGCCACACCGCGGCCACTCACCGCATAGGAGGCTAGGGAGCCGGGGGCCCGCTGCTCGCCGTCGCCGGCTCCGGGCCTCTCGCCCCCCGGCTCCCCCCCCCCCCCCTCAGCCGCGGTGCGGTAGAGTGGGAGGGGGCGGGGCGGGGGTGGGTGGGGGCGAGGGGGGGGGGGGGGGGACCTTTGTGGTTCCAGAACCGCCTTGGTATTACAGAAATTGGTTGTTTATTTAAGGACCAAGTGTTACAACCACACACAGTCGACCTTTTGAACTCAGGAGGTGACTCTCAACCAACCTCCAAAGTTCAATTTTGTTAAAAAAGTTCACATTTTTCACGACCCTATTCAGAATCAGCATGAAAAGGGCAAAACAAGCCTAGTATTAGGTCAGTGGTTTTGAGATGGCTTCCTATGGCTGTAGTTCATTGTGAATCCATCCAAAAACTACTTACAGTATCTCTGATTCGCTCATTACCTGCCAAGCAACCAATCACAATATTACTTAGATGCCGATAGATAAGCAGATAGTCCGAGTCCTAGATGATTTTTCAAGGACTCTGACTTTAGTCCGAACTTGAGTCCTCCAGCACTGTTTTTTAGACCACTATCACTTCTCGAAAAGGAGATATCCCTTCCACCCCACTTCACTGTGGGAAGAATTTCATGCATAAAAGAGACAACATGTGTACTCCATGATTTCATTAAAAAAACACAAAAGCAGGTGAAATTATGCCTAACATAAAATGTTAAAGGTGCATTTCATGATTCCAGCACCATCTGTTTTATTCATGGTTCACTAGATATCCTTGAGAAAAGCTTACTCACAAAATTTGAGTTGATCCCGAGCTTGCGGTTTTGCGTTATGAGTAAATGCTTGTTTCCCATGGTCCCATAGGCCACTGTGCTGTAATTTCTGTCCGTTTACGGACAGAAAATACGAAATTTCAAATTTCTTATAGATACGACCGAATTGGCGCGTAAGATTTGGTACACGTGGATTACTAAGGCTAACGGTTCAGATGATATAAAAATCTCAACTTTTTCGAGGTAAATCGGGGGGGACGAGGTTGTGGATCACAAAATGCCCCTTTAAAATGTTTGAATGTACTACCTGCATTATTTTCAACCATCACATGTTGTTTGACATAGTAATTGACTGACATAGAAACTATTATAAATGTACAAAAAAGCACATATGGTATTTGATCATTTGTAGGTGAAAATGTGCTAACTTTCACGCATACTTGTTTTATGGCCCACCGATTTCCTGCCAAAATATTGCAACAGGATAAAGCTAACACATTCGTGTGTGATTCTTCTGGCGGAATCAGTCGGCCGTGTAACACGATATTGCTCTTTCACACGCACACATTTACGACCTTTAGAAAACTGGGCTTATGCTTATGCAGATGCGGTGGTGCAGTGAACACGCCCATGCCCAGCTGCTGTTCATGAATGTGACCGATATTGATCGATACGAGTGAACTTTGAATTCATGCGGTCGCATTTCCGAACACAGCTGGGCATGGGCGCGCTCACTGTATCATCGCATCTGCATGAGCATAAGCCCGTTTTTCTAAAGGTCGTAACTATGCAAATGTGCATGTATGATCCCACACAAATACGTAAAATAGGAGAAAACAAAATTCTCCCTATATTTGCTCTTAAATGGAAAGATAGGGCTCAGCAGTTATCATAAATTTCATTTAAAGTCCCAAAAAGTCATAAAATCTGACAAAGAAATTGATTTTTATTACAGAAATTGGTTGTTTATTTAAGACAAGTGTTACCACACACAGTCAACCCTTTGAACTCAGGACTCTTACCTGACCTCCAAAGTTCAATTTTGTTAAAAAAGTTCACATTTTTCACGACCATATTCAGAATCCGCATGAAAAGGGCAAACAAGCGTAGTCTTAGGTCAGTGGTTTTGAGATGGCTTCCTATGGCTGTAGTTCAATGTGAAGCCATCTAAAAACTACTTACAGTATGTCTGATTCGCTCATTACCTGCCAAGTAACCAATCAAAATAGTGCTTAGATGCCGATAGATTGGCAGGTAGAGGCCAGAAGGTTAAACCATTCATAGAAAATTTAAAGGTGCAACGAGAGATTTCACATATCAGGTGTCCCTTAAAAAATTGAAAGTTCTGATTTTTGCCCTGATGTAAAGCTTTCCATCAAAAATATCCCCATCTGAAAGGATTAAGCTGAGAAATGTTTCTTTGGTACAAAAATTTTGCAATTTCTAATTTCGTATAGGAGCAAATACCAAATTCAGCCTATGTTTTACATTGAAATATAAGCAAATCAAAATCACCCTTTTTCTCTCTTCTAAGACATTTCTGTAGCATAATACAAGGTAAAAAATCTATCGAGTGTATTTGAAATTACTATTATGACACAATATTTGGGTGCCTCAAAATCTCTCGTTGCACCTTTAAGTTCACCAAGGTTCAGGGGATTCAGTCTCAGTAAAGTCAGTGGCACTCTTTTCCCAATGCTAACTTTTATACTTCATTTAACTATGCTGAATCTCAGAATTGAGCATGATTGTGGCTTGTGTCGGAGTGTGAAATTTCCTCATTTAAGTAGGATTTCCTTGTTTTGGAATTTTGTTATGGCCAAAATTTTAGCTTTTTCTTTGATTTCCAGTCTGTTTCTGGCATTTTTACTCCTTTTTTTTTCTTTTTTTCCCTTTTCCTTGTTTTTTTGTCCATGGCCTCTCACATTCCTGCTTGTGCTCCAAGTTCCCCGACAATTATTGAGTGGCATTTTCTCCAAAAGAGAAGTTTTGTTTAGAGAATAAAGGTATGATCTTGGGAAGCGGTACACTCTGTACGACGAATTGAAACCAAGATGATACCATTATTTTAAGTGGAAGAACGAGGCCAGAGGCTGAGTTCTTCCACACAAAAGTAATGGTATCGCCAGTTTCAATTCGTCGTAAAGAGAGTACGGTTCCCAAAATCATACCTCTATTCTCATTCTTAAACGGCCTTATTCGTTAAGATCATATTTAACCCAATTTCGTGATCTTTATGCATTAAATACAACAAGAAAGGACTGCCACCACTCAGTAACAAAAGTCAAACAACCGTTGAACGCAACGAACATACGCAATGAGATGCAACGTTGACAGACGTGCGAATGTAGCAAAACGCGATGTGACGTGAGCGCTTCAACCTCAAAATAACGTCAATATGCAGCCCGTAATACCCGGGTTCAATTGTCAAATTGAACCCAGGCATCAGCCAATGAAATTGCTTACATTTTCACAGCTGTTTAAGAATACATTATACTTCATATCCACAGTGAAAGTGGTGAATAGCTTTTGACAAATGCAGGGATGAATACAGCAGCGTTGTTTCCTCAATGTTCAGGGCATAAGGGCAAAAGACCACAAGTTTCCGTAACCTGACCCATCTGACACACTTGACCTTTGTAGGCCAATATAGCAATGGGTGTATTGAGTCAATCCCACAATGCACCAGTTTTGGGAAATTTCAACTCAATAGGGTTATGTGATCCCTCAAAAAATCCTGTTCTTAAACACATAAAAATCCTGACTTTTACGCTCATTTTATCCCACAAAGCGTTAGTACTTAGGGAATTTTTAGCATGATCATGAAATGGCTTGTGGTTCCTAAACTTTTGGAACACTTTTCATCCCTAAGTACTGACATGTGTTTAGTACAGTACAGTTAATAGGCACATTGCAATGCATTATGGGATTGGTTCAAACCACCCTCTGCCAATATGGCAAGATTGTCATTTTCCTGACATTTGCACATATGGTAGCTCTTGTGTCACCTCTGTCAACTTACTAGAAAAACAGAATTTGCAAGGGTAAAAAACAGTACGCTTTGGTGCCGATGTGGGTCATATTGCAGAGAAAATACCGGCATTAGGAGCCTTTCAATTGGCTACAAAACCATTGTTTGCTTTTCTACGCGTCAGCTTAGTTGATTCAACTGAGATGATTAAAGAAAAGAAATTGAGCAGATTTTGATATTTTTTTCTTATCTCTCTTTCTCTCTCACCAGGAGGAAAAGACCTCTTGATGTTTCTGATCAGGTACCCATAATCAAAATCGTGAAAGAAGGGGGCACCCTTTTCCAGCCTCCGAGAGCAGTTGCTTGTACACGCACCCAGGTACTAAAAGTGGAGAGCAAAGAGACGGCAGCATCCGTTTCCCAGTAAAGATACACAAGGTGTTGACGCACAAAGAAATAACTGAATTAAACTGATTCTGTCCTGGATGAGGAGTTGCAGCTAAAGCTTTGGTGGAGATAGCGTTCTTCATAACACAGTCAGCTAAGGTGGTTTCTTCCTTCACTTCCTTAAAGTTGATGACTCCACTCTTGAAGAAATGCACTGTGGGTGATGGTGTGTGCTGAGAACAAAATATGCACATACAAGATCCTTGGTGCAAAATACCGTACTGACCTCAAGTATAGTCCCATGCCTGATTATAATCCCACCCCCATTTTTTGAAAGAATCTGAAGAATAGTAGAAAATCCTATTATAATCCCACCGTAATTTTTTTTTTTTTGCTGGAAGGCAATAGATTACATGCAATTTTTGTTATAATCATTACCTTTTTGGTAGTATCATCTTGTGATTTTCTTTATAAAATTAATTAGGTATATGCTTCAGTTCTTTTACAGGTCTTTGTTGATCACATACACCTCATTTGACACTTGAAAATATCTGGAATGAGTTTAGCTCTGAAAGGCTGAAATGTTGATACTCATGTGTTTCATGTTAGGGTGGAGATCCCATTGTAATCCCATCCCCTAAATTCAAGCTCATTTCAGGTTAAAAACAGGCGGGACTATACTAGGGTGAGTACAGTAATTACGGGTGCAGGCTAAAAAAATTCTATGATGCAGAATTTACTTGGATACTTAGCGCACAACAGAGAAACACATCTTTTGATTCTATTCAACAACTGAATGCTCAGAGGAAAGATAATGGTGAAAAAGGAAATTATGGAAAGCCAATTGGGCCATTGTGATTTGAGGACATCACTTGGCTTAAGCATTGTATGGTATTATAGTTCAGTTAGTAAGAGAAGTGGTCAAAATATGATGACATGCTGAAATGAATTATCTCTATCTCTCAATGTGTCATCTTACTTTGATCATTGTACAAATTTGGTATGGTTATTTTGTGTTTATATAACTCATACATAAATTCTTTTGCCAGTAAAAAGTTCCAGAACATAATTCAAGTTGATCCGTATTTGAAGTTGGTGAGTCCATGGCCATAGCATGGTGGTAATTTAGCTTGTGGAAAATTCCTTTAACTACATAATTTCTATAACCTATGCAAAATGGTTATTTGGCATGTTTGGTGGTAAAGGTCCTCAATTTTGGCCACTCCAGCTCAAAAGCTCTTACAGGTATTTTATTTTCCCATGATTCCCAAAGACCTTTGTTATGTAATATTCCTGCTCAAAGATCCTCACTTTTATTTATAACTCCACCTCTTATATGCTAAAACCTAAATTTTGAATTAGAATTGGATAGACCCCTTTCAGTGACCTAAAGCTCCAATAGGAGCAGTCTTTTCAGATAGCTGTGCCAAGAATTTGGAAAATAGCACCTTTAGGGTCACCATTATAAATTCAGAATATAGCCTGAAGCCCACCAATTTATGTAATTTATGGATGAGTTTTATAAATATCTAAGTGTGATTCTTTCTACCTGTATAATGAAGAAATTGTAACACAATGTGTTTAGTTCAAGTTGAACCATGACCTTTAGTTATAGCTATTCTTACCTTTGTGAGTAGTTGGGTACTATAATAGGCTGAACAAATTATAGCTACGGTAACCACTATTGCGCACAGGGGTCGGATCCAGGTTTTGGACAAACGTCAAATTTACCGGGGCTGAAGGCTGAAACTTGTCCAAAATGGGCTGATTTTGCAGGATTTTGCCGATTTTCCGGGAGGGAGCGCGCCCCCTCCGCCCCCTCCCTAGATCTGCGCCTGTCTCATATGGTGGGTTTCTCATGGGTGGGCACTTGATTTGACCTCTGTAATACATATTCATTGTATTTTTCTCAAAGTCTTCTTCTCCCCGTATGTGAATGGACGATAAACTTCATCCAGTAGTTAAATAAATGTATTACATAGCAAGCAGCTGTATGTAGTCTATATCAGGCTCAATGTAGATAATAAAGGTTTAAAAAAAAAAAAAAAAAAAAGAGTCCATGGCCATAGCATGGTGGTAATTTAGCTTGTGGAAAATTCCTTTAACTACATAATTTCTATAACCTATGCAAAATGGTTATTTGGCATGTTTGGTGGTAAAGGTCCTCAATTTTGGCCACTCCAGCTCAAAAGCTCTTATGGGCATTTTACTTTTCCATGATTCCCAAAGACCTTTGTTATGTAATATTCCTGCTCAAATCCTCACTTTTATTTATAACTCCACCTCTTTTATGCTAAAACCTAAATTTTGAATTAGAATTGGATAGACCCCTTTCAGTGACCTAAAGCTCCAGTATGAGCAGTCTTTTCAGATAGCTGTGCCAAGAGTTCAGGAAAGAATTTTTTGGATAGCACCTTTCGGGTCACCATTATAAATTCAGAATAAAGCCTGCAGCCCACCAATTTATGTAATTTATGGATGAGTTTTATAAATCCCTAAGTGTCATAATGAAGAAATTGTAACACAATAATGTGTTTAGTTAAAGTTGAACCATGACCTTTGTTATAGCTATTCTTACTTTTGTGAGTAGTTGGATACTATAATAGCCTGAACAAATTCTAGCTACGGTACCCACTAATGTCTCATAGGATGGGTTTCTCATGGGTTGGCACTGATTTGACCTTCTGTAATACATATTCATTGTATTTTATCAAAGGTCATGTTTCACCTTAATGTGAATGGACTATAATTCATGTAGAGTAAATACATGTATTACATAGCAGCTGTATGTAGTCTATATCAGGCTCAATGTAGATAATAAAGGTTTGGAATAGATGTCATAGTCAAGGAAGGGAACACGCTGACATGTAGAATTCTATTGGATATTCACGTACAAATAGGCGTATTTGGGTTATTGTCGGTGGGGATTGATACTTAGACATACAATAAGTAGTTAGGTGGTATGCGTGAAGAAATACTTGGCTAAAAATGGTGGAATAAGACTTCAGTTGTTCTGCTGAGAATACAGGGTAAATATTTTTAACTTGACGCATCATTAATTAATGACATTTGACATGTTAAATTATCAGTTTGCACACAGTAATAGATGTATTATTGAAGGCTGTTGATGAGGCTTGCATTGCAAATCATGGCTTCAAAAATTTGTAGAAATAATAATTAATATTTATGGACTTGTTTAGTAGCTTTCTGCTCCAGTTATTATTTTATCATGCTGAGATGATAGGTAGCAGAATATTTCGATTATTTGAAATGCTAACAGGCTATCAACACTACTCCAATATAACACAACTGTGTTCATATCCTACTAGATTTGATGAACACAACTCTGATAGGGGGCTATCGCTTGGGAAAAAAAAAAGTTTGTTTGCTGTAACCCGGCTGACCCTAGAAAACCCCTGGGGAGAAAACCTGCCGACCCAAAAATGTTTATCAAAATTAGCACAAAATAAAAATCTGCCGACAGACCCATTATTTTCATTTACAATTCCATTTTTTTACCAATGTAAAGATGAAAAAACATCAAAACAAGACAACTAAAAGATCTTTGCTATCTCATTGAAAAAAAAGCTTTAAATAGTAGCATGTTGTATTCATTTTAGAGTAAAACAGTGTGAAGTGAAGTTCATCTTTAAAAATCCAACCGACCAACCCTAATATTTTTTCTTTGTTACAGCAAATAAACATTTTTAGGCCCTACCTGAGTACAGTACCGAATAGTGCATGTGTACTTCAAAGGGCCCACTTTACTGAGGGTGCATAGTGCATTTACTTGAGGTACCTAAAGAGTAGGCATGCCATAGGTATCCAGATATGGGTATTCCTTGCTGGGACAGCACATTGAGTGCCTATTGTAGGGTGAATGTAGTGGGGGATAATTTGGCTGTGTATTAAATTAAGTCTTCAACAAATTGTGAAGGGCTGAATCACTTTATTGAGCTGAGAATCATGTTTTATAAATGACTTTAAAATGTATATCTTTAAAAGGGCATTAACATGTTTTATTTTTGTATACTTGTACTGTTACATAAAGTAATGTTAAAAACAATAGAATCCTTTTAAAAATAGACTTTAAAATTCACCACATCCCATATTTTTTATTCTGTTAAAGTTAACCCTGGTATAAATACATTTTAACATTGAAGGTTTCTGAACTTGATAACCCTGATAGGTGACGGATCATAGCTGTTGGGTGCAGCACTTATGCTAATTTTGCATTATGCGCCTTCACTGGCAAAACTTGTTGTATGCGAGGTCTAAGGACACTTGGGTTTTCTAACTTTCTGATGTTCATTTGAAAGGTTGATTCTGTGTAGGTTATACATTTAAGCATTTTGTAGATGGCCTCACAGCCATCTCAAGAAAACGCGGATGTAAATTAGGCGGGATGAATTGGATGCATTTTTCCCTGCTAAAAGCCATGGGGATACAACAGCAGATTCCTTCGTCTGTGTGTGTATTCCATTTTGGTTGGTTATATACTCTTAGGTCAGTAATCTGAATCAAAAATTTGGCTACGTGAGCTAACCCCGGACGTGTGTGACGGAACGTTGACAACGCGGAATACAATACGCATTCAACAGACGCACGCGTTGCCATTTGTTCCAGAACTTATGACGGCGATTGTAACTTGCTTAAGTGACTAAAAAGGTGACTTCTACCAGATTAGACCAGTGTCCAAATTTGATGATTATATGTTTTGAGTCCAGGTGTTGACAAATATCATCCGAAACATGATAATAATTAAAGTCGAATGATTTATGCCCAAAATTTTTGGTCTCACTATGAGTTTACCTATTGGGGTTTTTTTTTTTTTCTTTTTTTTTTTTTTTTTTTTTTTTTTCTTTTTTTTTTTTTTTTTTTTTTTTTTTTTTTTTTTTTTTTCCTCTTTTTTTTTTTTTTTTTTTTTTTTCTTCCTTTTTTTTTTTTTTTTTTTTTTTTTTTTTTTTAAAAAAAAACTTTTCTTTTTTTCTTCCTTTTTTTTTTTCCTTTCGGGGAGACCAAAAATTGGGCTCAATTGATCCAGTTTTATATGAAATGGTTCTGGTGGGTAGTGGGCAGCAATTAATTACTCATGCACTGTCCCATCACATTGGATACAGACAGCCAATGACATTAATATATTCCAACACAATTAACCGCCCCGAAACAAATGGTGCTTAAAGTGAAAGATGTCGTTGAAGTGATAATGCTAACTCTTAGCAATGTTTATGTATGGGTTCCATACCTTTAGAGCAGCCAGGACCGGTGCTCAATTGGTGTATATTATTTTGGTAGTGGTTTGAAATGAGTCAGTCGTGACATAATTTGCTGGACATCAATGGCAGGGGAAAACAAGGTCAATGTCAGAGGGGTAAATTCGTGATTTGAGGCAGATTTTCTCGGTTGAAGGTTGAATTTTCCTAGTGAAGCAGGCAAAAAAGGGAGATATTTGCATGATTTTAAGCTTTGTTCTTGTCCAAAGATCTCTGACGGTGGCAACACTACCCCCCACTTCAACCCCCCCCCCCCCCCCCCCGGCATGTTATGATACCCCGACAATGGGATTTGATGGACATAGGATGAGATTTGAAGCCATACAAAGCCAGTGAAAAGTTAAATGGAAAGATTGAGGTCTTGCGGTGATAGCAAATCTTGAAAATTGAGACTTAGAGTCATTCATAGACTTGCCCAAAAATAGAGGAAACTTTGTTTATATTCCATCGCAGTGCGTCCATCATTTACCTCTTCCCACCTCAGTTAGAGAAAATATTGAAATAAAACATTAAAATTATTGATATATTACTGTCGTAAATTTCTGGTAGGAAAGTGATATTAAACCTTATATTTTTTTTTTTTTTTTTTTTTTTTTTTTTTTTTTTAATTTTATATTAAAGTATCATTTTAGTACAATGTAAACTGGACCATAGTGGGTGCTGTGCACAGGAGGTTAAGATGCCTTCCCATCATGCACTGCGGCTCCATTCAATTACTGAAGATTGGCAAAAATTAAACCCACTTTTGACCACCAGGATTGTTATAAATTTATGGAACATTGATTAAATCAAAATCAACAAAAATGTTTAACTGCACTTTGCCCTGTAAAGGCACTATCAGTGGATTGCTAACCCGAAAGAGTCGAAATGTTAGAAATTTGAAGGAAAAGAATGTTTTAAAAATTTGAAGATCAATGTTAATTTGTGATGCGATCTGCGAAAACCTGCCACTATGGTGAGGGAAATTTATATTTTGAGTTTTTACTATCACGCAGAGTTTGAAATATTAAGTTTCCATAATTCTTTTTCTGGGCATACCACACATCAAAAGTTACGCTTAGAACAAATCTGACACAAAAAATAAAGTACAATATAAACAGAAATTTTAGCTATTGCTTTATTTTTCAAACATCGTCCTGTGGGACATGTGGCGGGTTTTTTTTTCCAACACATCACACCATTTTTGAAACTATAATAATAAATTGACAGAACAGCAGAAATGGAAGAGAATGGCAGTGTTCAAAGATATGAATCTCATGAATTATGTGTTGTAGTAAGTGTCTGTACTAAAGGTAATGACTAAAATATCTGATTTGTCCTATCACCTATACGGTATGTTAGTTCATACTTAGACTTGTTATCCGACATTGCAGAAATCTGATGTTTGGATGATTTTTACAATTTCTGTTAGCAGAGTAGCTCATAGTGTAGTTAGCTTTGGTAGTCAATTGTTTTTCATATAAACACAATATTTGTGCACACTTTTTAATGAAAGATCAGTGATTGAAGGATATGGGAAGGCCATGTTCTCCTCCCTGTTGGTCCACAAGTTTGTATAATTAATGATTTATGGTAGTGGATTTGATGAGCGTGTGAATAATAGTGCTTTTCATTTTGTTTTTGACACAGGCACATTACTCTCTCTATAGATATGTTATTTGGTTTTAAAGGCTGGTGCAGGTCTTTGTGGGTTAGATTAGTCAAGTGGAACACAAGTATACATTGATTTTCTATTTGGTTATATTACTGTGAGCCATATCCAGTTTTAATCCTGTACAAGATATTATATCTTTTGATTTTGGGTGTCTGTAAATATTTTGTTCCATTTGAACATCTAGGATAAACATGTTACAATTTTCAACAAAATTGTGAGGACTTTTGGTAACACATATATTGCATTGAATGTTCTCACGTGAAATGTCCGCTTTTACATCTCGGCCAAACTTGGTGACAATAATCTTTTTGGTAAAGACTAAATCTATCTCTCAATCATATCTCATTCACTCTACAACGTACAGTAAGTGACAAAGGTGTGCTGGTGAACATGTTTTTTTTTTTGTACATGCAAGTTTCAATTTTATCCACAAATTCTGAAATGATATCTGAATAGCGGGAAGTTTGTGCGCTTTTTGCAGTAACTGAATTGAAAAAAAGTTCAAATTATTTTGCCGCATAAAGTTATATTGGAGATATAAAAAAATTTTCAACATAAAGTTGAATGTGAAATATAAATTAAACGATTTGAAAATCCTTAACAACGGTAAAATTGTGAAAAATAAATGCCGCTTAAACATCCCGCTATATAGTATACAAGCGTGTACGATATTAAGTTAACACTTTATTCAATGCATATGAAACAATGGCAGGTATAATTGTGCTCATATTTTAGTCTCTTTCCCACCTCAGGTGCTAGCTACAAGGTAACTCCTCTTACACATTGAACTGTAACAACTATTATGTAATCAAAAATGTATGTTTTGTAAGTTATTAGGATAATTGACTCGAGGCTTTGAAACATTGAAGTGGTGTTATGTTTGTAAGATTATTTAAGTTGTGAATCTCTCTAAACTTAAGATCAAACTCGCTTTAGGTACAACCTGTGATATTTTTGGTGATTTGGCTCATTTATTGTCTGAACAGTTTTTGAGAGTCCCGTTGGTTGATTGGTGCTAGTACAGATGAATTCTATACATCCCATATGAAAAGCCACAATGGGAATTGAAAATATGCCTCCAATATGGGGTATTGAATACATGGGGAATAGCCATGATCAGGTCATGATCAATGCATGGGTGTCACATGCACTGCATATGACAACCATACATTGATCATGACTTGGCCATTCCATGGCTATTCCAAATTAATTCACTTTTGATTTGGGTGTATGGAACTAGCCCATTTTGGTAGTTTCAGATATTTCAGAGTGGAAATTTCAGAATTTTTTTACCAAAACATTAAAATGGTATGGATACTAGTTAGTATACAAGTTAAAATAAAGAATGGCATGGAAAATAACCACTAAGTTAAAAGCCGACTCAGAAATTTTCCCGATGAGGGCGCACTCATTTTTCAAACAAATCATGTTTTTTGCATAATCATATGCTTGTCCATACACTAGTTATGGTATGAAGTTGACTGGGAAATTTTGGTCCATTGGTATAACTGTCTCTATGAAAATCGACCCATTTCTATAGGGACTTGATGCTAAGTAAAGGGCAACAAAATAAAAATAGCTGACTCGCCTTTATATAGTAGCATGGCGAAAAATTTGCCATCGAGGTGCTGTTTTTGATCCGATTATCATAAGTTCAACAACTCATCGTATCTCCTTGCACAGGGGCGTACTGTTGTTGATTAATTATCAACGCACAGTTCATATGCAAATTAGCGCATCATACCCGGTGTAGTGTTCACGGAAGTTCATTCGCACGATGTGCTCAAGTCGACGCACTGTTCGTCAGGTTCGGAACTCTTGAGTACACCAGGCACCAGGTGCAAACTGCAAAGCAACGAACATGCCAAAACTATCGCTTTGCTTTTGATTTTGCTCAAATATAGTATGAGGAAAGATTTTTTGTCAGCCTGGAACATTTTAGTATTATTATACTGAGAAGAATTTATGTTCCTCTATACACCTTGGCTGGTATTCTGAAAGGGAATCTAACTTTAGACCCAGGTTTAAGCCAGGGTTAGTCCTAATGAGTGGACCTTTTTTCCTTCCACATCTTTCTAAAATTGCTGTAAAGGTGACACATTCCTTATGGATGTGCTGGAATGGCCCATACATAAAGAATTTTCTCACCTGTTAATTTAACTTTCACAGTATTTGAAAAAAAGTCCACTCATGTAGGACTAACCCTGGTTAATCCCAGATCTAAAGTTAGACTCCCTTTCAGATACCAGCCAATATTAATAGGCCTTTTGTCAATCCCTATGGTCACTTGGAGACACTGCATTATTGAAGGCCAGCTGGTAGTACAAAGCCAGTGATGCAAGACTTCTAAAAATTTCTGGAATTCCAATAATTTTGCCATAATGTAAAAAAAAAAAAATACATTTTGGGACTTGGTGTTCTATCCAGCATTATCACACCTTTTTTTTTTTTGTTTTGTAGGAGGTAAAATAACCCTTTACTACTTCCATAGCCTTTTGTTTGGATGATTCCTCCAAAATAGTTTCGTGCGCAAGCGTTTGGCCACTGGGTCAAGGGTCAGATCAAATTTTCAGGAAATCTCTGATATGCACACTTACATCCCTGCAAGGCAAATACACTAGATCGTTCAATAGTTTAGAGAGTTAAACCAATTACACAATTTTGGGTGTTAATACTTTTCATTTGATTGGATGGTGGTGAAGTATGTTACCAAGGTTCCTTTGTAAATATATACCAATGTATCGTTAATCACTGATTCTACATGTGTTCTTTTTAAATGTCTCTATTTCCAGAATAATTAGCAGTTTTTATTGTGAGAAGTATGACTTATGAAAAATTGAGAGCAGCTTTAAAAGATGTAAATTACTGCTTTTATGACACAAAATTTGTATATGATGAAAGCAGATAGAATGTTTTATAATTATGGTATTGAATTCTGCGATCATGATGGATATGAATGTAATGATAATTTCACAAGTGATACTTCAAATGAAGTTAACAGAATGTACATGATAATTGGTATTTTGTGATTTGAAGTAATAGGTAATATATGTGAGAATGTGAAATAGAATTTTGTTGTGAATTCTAAGTGTTAAAGGTGAATAATCATACTTCAGTGTGATGTAAAATCTTAAGTGTTTCTATCTTTTGGTTGCAAATATTTTTAAATTTTAAATGTGGTTATATCTGTAAGATGTAAAATTAAGGCTTAACTATGGGATAATGTGACCACTTTAGAAGCATAGGTAGTGTGTTATTATTCTCTACATGGAGCAAAGTACAGTTACTGCATATAATCACAGTGGATTACTGAAGTTGCTCGTCCCAGCTTCTCTGTTGATGCAGCCCGTTCCAAAGGGGTAGCCACAATTTGCGCACCCACTGCAGTCTGCACCCAGTTGAATTCAGCAGCCTTGACGAATAAAGTACACGTATCCCACGTGCCTTTATTCCGTCAAGGCTGCTGAATCAACTGGATGCAGCCTGCAGTGGGTGCGCAATGGTTGCTAACCCGTATCCAAAGGTCCATTCATACTTTACTGCTTGCAGAGCATACTGCATTGCAGCCGTAGGGGGGAGGTTTGGAGACACGGGGAGCACGGATGGGAAGCCTAAAAAATAGTTACTGCAATTACTGGCAGATGGGCCCTCATTTCTTCCCCCAGGAAGTAAACAATCACAATATATCATATTACATCAATGCAGTACGATGCAGTGCATTGGAATGCAATACAAACGGTGAAGAGCAGTGTAGCAAACTTCCTTGGAAACCAAAATAGCACCTCGTCTAAATGCCATTGCGTGTCATCGTCTCTTTATTTGACCGCTATATATATTTACTTTCTTACTTTTCCCCATTGTTATTTTTTTCTATTCCGACAGGAATTGTACTGACATTGAAATATGCAACATTTGTGATTTGTGGTGATGCATCAAGATTCAACGAGGTGCAGTATGTCAATTTTACTGCCATCCTTCGCAAGTTATTTACTGCAATGTACTGTGACCTGCAGTGATCTGAAGTAAATCGATAAGGAGCACAGTAGTAATGGAACATTGCAGTAAATTTACTGCACTGCAGTACTAGTGCAGTAGAAGTATGAATGGATCTTAATGCACTTACTGAGATGCTGTAGGATTGTTTTTTCAGAAATGAGAAATTTCAAACTTGTTTCTTTTTTTTAAACAGGAAGATGATATTCATAATAGATTTATGCATCAAGATTCAACGAGGTGCAGTATGTCAATTTTACTGCAATCCTTAGCAAGTTTACTGCAACATTCTGCAGTTTTACTGCCAAGTACTGTGACCTGCAGTGATCTGAAGTAAATCGATAAGGAGCACAGTAGTAATGGAAAATTGCAGTAATTTACTGCACTGCAGTACTAGTGCAGTAGAAGTATGAATGGATCTTAATGCACTTACTGAGATGCTGTAGGATTGTTTTTTCAGAATGAGAAATTTCAAACTTGTTTCTTTTTTAAACAGGAAGATGATATTCATAATAGATTTACATACAGAATACTTCAGAAAAAAAAACCTGGAATGCGAAATTTAAGCCAGGAATTCCTAAATTTGTACAGGGTTTAGTTAGAGAGATTCGAAATTGTATGCATTGATGCTCTATGCTTGGCAATAGTGTTATACTTTCTGTAGTAGCCACACAAATTGGAATCTTGTGAAAAAAAATAGTTTGAAATGATTTGACTTGAACATTTTTCATCGTAATAGCTCAAGCAACCACATCTCAATGTATAATTTTTCATATTTTCAACATAATAAAGAATATGTAGAATTGCTGCAAAATTTTAGGAAATTAAAGTGAATGCTTTTTTGATCCTCGCTTTTGTTGCCAATAATAGGCAGCTGATAAAGCCAAACTTTTGTGGGCAAATTTAATTGTGGTAAGTGTATCAACATAACATGTGGAGGTGAGAAACAAATCACTGTTCTAACTAGAAAATTAGCTTACGAGGTGCTAGCAATTCACATTTTTTAAATCTTGAGAAATTTCTCTCGTATTTGTCTGAAGTCTTGTCTTCCTTTCAACTTTTTCAAAGATGTTGTGAATTCTGTGTTGTGAAGGATATTTTTGTATGGGATGATTTCAGTGTTGAACTATGGGAGAAAAAATATTTCCCAATTTTTAAATCCAATGTAGACACTATTACGAGGCTGTTGAGTTGACTGGCAACAAGTGTTGATGTTAACGTACCTTTTAGAATAAACAAAATGAATCCAATAATGTTTAGCACAGAATTTGTATACTTTGGCATGGACGATAATACAATACCAATGAAATTGTAGTGAAATAAATGAAATATTTATGGATTTGTAATCATGAAACATCTTTCTTAGGTAATTTAGCATGGGCTGGAATATGTATAAGAATCAATCTTTTTTAACATTTTTGGGGAAATGGATCCCATATTTGGTGCTGTCATATTATGCAACTAAACGAGGTATAGATGTTTTCTTTTGATGCAAGTGTTAATTAAGGATTTTTCAAACTAAATGAAGAGTGTTTTTCTATAACTCATTCATTCCATTCCAACCTGTTTGAAGAATGTCAAGAAAGCCGAGAACCGTGAAATTCTAGTTTAAAACTATATTTATGAATTTGATAAATTTTTCAAAATGAAAAACTATGTTTTTCTCAAGAGAAAAACTATGTTTATGTAGATAACCATAGCTTATCGGGGTTGTGGTTAAATCAACTTGCCATACACATTACCTCCAAAGCAAAGGGTTGTTAAATATCACTATCTGCAGTAAGCAAGTATTCTACAGTGGAACTTTGTCTAGGGTCAATTCACAATTTTACAGAATTGAACCCTTTTGAGGTTTTCGAGCAGCTGAACATACCCCATAGGTTTAAATTATTTTGATGAGCTTTTAAATTTGCACTTATTGTTCTCCGAATGCAGAAGAGCATGCTCTAAGTCGATATTGTTTGTATACAAGACTATGGAGCATAAATTAGCCCCTTAAATGTACCCACCAAATTCAAATCATTATTTTCTTGTCGTAAATGTATTTTTCAATAAGTGGGTCATGATTGGGGTAGCCTCTCTTTGGCAATGGTTACACAATAAACTCTGTTGCATTTCATGGGTGTTTTGTTTTGGGCCTTTACAAAAGTAACTTCTAAACTTTTTCATGGCCTTTTAAAGGTGCAACAAGAGATTTAAAATAACAAGTGTCCCTAAAAAATGTGAACATTCTGATTTTTGCCCTGATGTAAAGCTTTCCATCAAAAATATCCCCATCTGAAAGGATTAAACTTAGAAAGGTTTCTTTGGTACAAAAATTGTGAAATTTCTAATTTCGTATAGGAAGCAAAATACGAAATGCAGCCTATGTTTTTACATTGAAATATGAGCAAATCAAATCACCTTTTTTTCTCTCTTTTAAGACATTTCTGTAGCCAAATACAAGGTAATATATCTATTGAGTGTCTAATCTATATGAAATTACTTATTTATGACACAATATTTGGGTGCCTCAAAATCTCTCGTTGCACCTTTAATACATCTATCAGAATTAGTGTTACTACTAGACATAAATAGGGCAAAATGAGAAGTCTGCTCTTGCAATAAACTTATCACTGAAATAGAGAAACTTGCTTTTACAACAATTAGTGCTGTGTTTTGGGTATGTTACAATCCAGAGGGTGTATTGAGTCAATCCCACAATGCACCAGTTTTGGGAAATTTCACCCCAATAGGGTCATATGATCCCACAAAAATCCTATTCTTAAAGACACTATCAGTGATTCACCCGAAAGAGTCAAATATTTGAAATTTGCAGGAATAGCTTAAAATTGAAGGATAAGTCTATAGAATTCTCATTAGCTACTTTTTTCAACTGAACAATTGCAAGAAAATGAAGAAAACGGCATTGTTCAATGATATGACTCTCCATTCAAATTACGTGTTGTAAGTGTCCGTACGGACAGTAATGACTAAAATATATGATTTTGTGCTTATTGGGTTGCTTCTGGTCTTATCATTTGTAGGGTATGTTAGGGTACCCGTACTTGTTACAGACATGTAAAAATCTGATTTTTTATTTTTTGATTTAGCAAATCACTGATAGTGCCTTTAACACATAAATATCCCGACTTTTATGCTCATTTTAGCCCATTAAGCATTAGTACTAATGTTTTGCATAATCATGAAATGTCTTGTGCTGTGGTTCTTAAACTTTTGAACACGTTTATCCGTAATCTGACAGGTTCTTAGTACAGTACAGTATAGGCCCACTGCAATGCATTATGATGGTCGATTCAACACACCCTCTGGTTACAATTTATTAGGTAAATACGAGGGTTTGGTATGTGCAAATTGCAGGTTTTTACAGGTGCACTACTGTGATTCTAGCACCTTCAGTTTGATTTTGGTTTAGGGGGATGTACCTATCCGCTCGGTTATACGGTATCGGTACCTGATATAGTCGGATCGGAATCGGTGATTCGGAAATCTCCCCTTCTACCGACTGATTTGATGACCGTGTATGCCGTAGCGTTCAAGCACAGTACTATAAACATTCTGTTCGTCTGTGCGTTCAACACAGTATAAACATTAAGTTCACTAAGAAACCTCTCACGTTTATTGGTCTACAAACCATTGTTTTGTTCTTAGCGCACTCTATGGTGGTTATTACAAGGATGAATCTTTATCATGGGTATATGCTTTTGTCCATGAAATAGTCTTGTCTGAATAGCGAGTACAGCAAGAGGACTTCCTTACATGTATAGTTTGTATTATGATATGGAAAATCCTTACACGTGGCCCTTCAAAAATATATCGGATCGGTATCGGGCAGATCGTTTACGAAAATATCGTAAAATCCGGCCGATACCGATAAAACGTAGAACGGACATCACTAATTTTGTTCTTGGATTTCGGAAAAAAACATACTTATTTTTTTTTTTTTTTTTTTTTAATTTTACTTTTTTTTTGGGGTTAATGCTTTTTGACAGTGTCCGTAGGCCACGTGCTGTAGTAATGCGTTTTAAAATTAGATGAAAATTATATAACTTGCAGAGACAGAATCTGTACCTTCAGACTAGGCATACATACAATTCAGATAATAAACAAGAATTTTTGTATCAAGTTAAGGTTACTTTCCATTAATTGTAATTTAGTCTTTCTCTCCCTCCCTCTTTTTAAGGCCTTGTGCAGATCACATTTAGGGAATGTGAATGTACAAATTTGTATCTTTTTCTAAGGTTTGTGTGATAACTAAACACTCAGTGTATTTAAATACCCACCGTATTTGTGTAACACTATGGCTTTTGCATAGAAATGTTTCCTACAAGTTTTTTGGTGTATGAGATTGTTTTTATTCCGTGGTGATTTTTATTGTGCAATATTAAAAAGTTGAGCGTTGGCAAGAAAATGTTCTCGACATACTGATAATGAACCATTGCAACACTGACTGTTGGGTGAAAATTTCCAGGGAGAAAAAAAGATAGCGGATATCAGGGATATCACTCTGTAACCTGGCAAATGTTTTCTGTTGTAACGTACAGGGTGTCTCAAAAGAAGGTGTCATGAAGGGCAAATTAAAATGCAATATATAGTAATTGTTGTGAATTAATGACATGTTCCGACCTCTCGCTGATTTTCCAGTTCCACTGATCACATCTTGTTGCCTCCTCCTTTATGAGAGATATGAATTTTTAGCGGTGACATCATGATGAAATGAGAACGTGCATGAAGTATGCGCAAAGAGGGTTGGTAACTTGTAACCGAGTGATTTTAGAACTGGGTAAAGAATGATTGCAAAGCATAGTGAGGGAAGCAGTCGCCCCTCACGGCCAAGGGTCCAGGGGTGGGGCAAAGCCCCGGTGGGGGGCGATAGAGTTGGGTACAGGCTAGAGGCAGGGTTTCCCTAGGTCATTGTTGACATGAATAAATTGTTTGGTTTTGACCAGTGCGAAAATATGTAAGCTTGCTTCGTCGTTTTGCGGTAAAAAGAATTTTGTTTTGGGTGAGAATATTAAAAATTGTAGTTCAAAAATTTATTCATTCCAAAATAAATAATACTTTCTGTTTAATCTGCTGCCCAATACTAAAACCATCTTCAACACTTTTGTAAATTGCACAAGAGTGGAAAGAGATCTACACAACACCAGTTTATTATATTAGCAGCGGTTACTCCCAGGAGTACTAAAAGAGTACAGTGTTTAAGTAAATTTCTGATCCTATTTTTGGAACACCAGCTACTTGTCTTCTATAGACACACTTAATGATTTTTAGGTCAAGTTCTAAATAGCCAAAACGAAATTGATTCTAGTGCAATTCAGTATGTGCTAATGTTTTTCTATTATAGACTCGCTGTTTAAGGTAATGTAGGAGGGGAAAATGACTCCAACTGCATCTATTTGTAGATTTAAGTACATTTTAAAGAAAGCTTTCAAACCACATCACAATTCACAACCTGCAGTATTATGCTGCCTACCGGTTTTTGGTGACAGTTATGGCCTTGTATTGACTGTTATTGCTAAAATAATTGGACCGTGTGTAGATTTCTGATAACTTATGCCGAAAATATTCACATGGCAACGAGCAAGGTATTTTCATTGCTAACCAGCACCCCTATCCCTCTGAACTGTAACCCTTGGTGGTTCAAAATTACCCATTATCACTATCCAACCGACTGCCGTGCAAAGTGGATTCAAGCTTGTATTCGATGATCCTTGTTGTGCAATAGCAAACTATATTTTGAAATTAATTACATACACAGTGGAAACAGAGCTACATGCAAGTTTTGAATTGACCGCGGCCCTTGCTTTATAGATGTCATTAACACAGTTATGACAAAGGTCTGGTAAAATAGGTCTACGACCACAACTGTGTGGAGCATCACCACAGGACAATGATTTTCTCTGCATATCGACAAGTCATTGGTTAATGGCTTGTGGTGGTGTGTCAAGATTTATCAGCTGAGTAAGCTGTGAAACGAATTGGTTAAATTATCTTGAGAGGTTTAAGGTGTGCAACGAGAGATTTCCACATATCAGGGGTCCCCCCCCCAAAAAAAAAGAAAAAAAAAGTACTGATTTTTGCCATGATGTCAAGCTTTCCATCAAAAATATCCCATCTGAAAGGATTAAGCTCAGAAGAAATGTTTCTTTGTAAAAATTGTGCAAATTCAATTTGTATAGTAACAACTATGAAAATTCAGCCTGTTTGTATTGAAATATAAGCAAATCAAAATTGCCTTTTCTCTCTTAAAAAATTCTGTAGCAAAATACAAGGTAAGGAATCTATTGAGTTCTAATTTCTTATGAAATTACTGGTAGAGACACAATATTTGGGTGCTTCAGAATCTCTGGTTGCACCTTTTAATTTGGCACTGGTACAAAAACTTAAAGATGCAACTTAAGAGGGAATTCAAGGCATCCAATATTGTGGTATATTGTGAAAAACAGATAAATTGCAGACAGGCTGAATTTCATATTTGCGCTAATATGAAATAATTCTCAGCTTATTCCTTTTCAGATGGAGATATTTTATGAAAGCCTTACATCATGCAAAAACGTCAGGTCTGTCACTTTTTAAGACTTACACCCAATAAGTGAAATCCTCCTTAAGCGCTTGAAGTAAATAATTATTCAATGAACTATGCCTTTATCAAAAAGCCAGGAGAGAGTGAGAAGTAATAGTAAAGGGGGTGGTCCGATTTTATTATATAAGGTTTTCATCTTATTTGAAGACCTTGACCCCCAAACCCCGATCTCTAAAGTTCCACACGATATTTCAATCGTTTGATATGGGAAGCTAAAATGTCATTTGTAAGCCCCAGTGAATATTGTATAAACCTATCCCCGACAAAACCGATGAGCTGCGAGGGCTAGGAAAAGCGTGATTACGTCAATCGTCCACACTCATATGGGCACCGAAATCAATGGCCGGGCCAGCAACTCAGTACACTGTGGAACGTATTTTTGTGAAAATTTAATATACAATCTTGCAACCAAGGTTTTCTTAAATCAAAATTGTATGAGGATTCCAATCATGGGTGTCATTTTTAAAATGTGGTTTGGATGATTCTTGGGGGGGTAGGGGGGCAAGGTTTACCACTGGTTTATACAGGGGGGCAAAATATAAAGGGGGCCAAAAATGTGTTCAAAGATATACCATCATTGTCAGTACCTTTCAAGGATACAGAAAGGTATTAGTTTTGCCATACCTGAGTGTTATAGGACAGAAGTTACAAGGTAAAACGGATTAAGGCACACGGGGGGTAAAAATTTCAGATTCATCGGTTGTTCTAAAAATGATGCCAAAATTGTTCATCTACTGTACAGAAGCCGAAAATATAGAAGTCGCGTGCTCAATGACGTTTTGATAATAATTAAGAGGGCAATTGGTCATGGTCCACAGGATCTATGGGAGACAACAGTCATATCTGTAAAGGTCTCACTTGAAAGGTTGATGATGAAAAAGGATCTATATACATTTTCTTATTTGGTATGACCCAATGACGATTTAAAAACAGTCTCAACAAAAATCGGACCATTCTATAAATAAATGACCTTGAACTTCTTGAGCCTATTGTACCTAAAAACAAATAGGTCGTAAATATGGCAAACTATACCTTTTTGAAACCTTATGAGCAGCCGAACAAGCTGGTATAAATTTTAAAACAATTTAAACAATTTTATGGGACCCCTGTACAAATTTGCCCCCTTATAAAAACCCCCAAGAACACACTTTAAAACATGAACACCATGATTTTCAGATTCTCCATGAAATTCTGTATTGGAAAAAACATTGGTGTCAAAATTGTGTATTGAAAAAAACTAAACCAAAACATCCATTACATTTCCCCATGTACTAAAACTCCCTCGTGGCTGCCATCCCTGATCATGGACTGGTTGCGCCGGAGGCCCCTGGTTCAAATCCCGCCACAGATGTCCAGTTTCTTAGCTTCTATACCTTTACCCCTTCCTTCCTCTCCGGAAGGCAGAAAACCAAAAGACTGTTAGGGATCAAAGATAATATTGGTCGACCAAAATGGACAAGTTTTGTTTTTCGCTCAAACATCCAAACCAAACATCTTTAGCCTAGATTTCACAGGGTAATGCGAAAATAGCTTTCTTCTGACACAAAAATTTTGACCACTTCCGGTAAAATTTTGGGGCCCTTGGAACAGGCTGTTAGCGATCGTGCGGCCCAGGACTTAAATATCTTGTTTTGACAGTCTGGTTAACCGGGGGTGAAGGGTGGAGTTTAATTCCAGATGACACAACACTATTAGACACCGATTTTAGGTACATTTAGGAAAAAAAGACTTGTATAAAATTAGATACATAGATTTACAAAACCAAAACATATGAACAAGACAACTTAACAATGAGGAATAGTAAAAATACTAGCTCTAACACAGATCCACGGGTTCATTTACCATACAAGGTACAAAAAAAGTTATAAACAAATTTACATTTAGTAATTGCAGAAATGAAAAACGGGCATTCTTTTGTCAGTTCTAATCATTAATAAAAAATTATATTGATTCAAATGTGAAACAGTTACAGGTTATTGAACCCAATTACCTGTACAAAGTTTTTCATCTTGATGAAAGACCTTGGCCCCAATGTGAAGCCAATATTTCAAATCTGTATTTTATGGCAAGGCAAAACACCCCATAGAGAACTTTGTAGACATAATATTGGTAACCAAAATAGTTACATCCAAAACACCTGCCTTTTAGTCTAAAATTTCACTTGGTAAATGATGAAAAAAGTAAAAAATTAAAAAAGTTAAAAACTCAAAAATTTTGACCATTTTTACAGCAAAATTCTGGGTTATGGGGATGAGGCTATTAGCGATTGAGGCAAGGGACCTTTAGGATCGGAGTTATATGTAATTGCTGGCAGGAAATGCCGTGGAACTCTATGGGAAACCCTATAGACAAAATACCAGAGTTATACAGGTACCACACAACACAAATACAAAAGAGATCCAAACAGTTTTTAACATATTCTGTGCAAAAAAATCCCCCACTATTGTGCCGTCTGTAGGCTTAGTTAATAATGGTACTTTTTTTGGCTTTAATGATTATGAATTCACAAATCACACGAAAGGTGCTTGTTTCCGATTATGTGTACTGTGTCTCTACTTGATATGAGAGACTGGACTTGTGCAATAGCCCCATCAAGTACCATGGGAATTTTGAAACAAACTTGCAGGTTTATGGTAGAAAGCAATAATGCATATTGCAAAAGCTCTATTCAATATTGTACTAATATTGATGGTTAACATTAAAATGACGGTTTGTTTTTATCTTGGAATGAAATGGATTTGAGGGCTCAAATTTCAGGAAAACCAATGAGAAAAATACGGCCTTAATTGATATTCAAAATCGATATACTTACGGGTGTAAATTCGGGGCGGTCCCCAAGTACGATCGAAAACGTGCACCTTTAAACATGTCAACCTTGGCCGATGCAAAAAAACAGGTCTTCAAAGACCAAAGGTCTGGGACAGAAAAGGTAGGTAGCTTTCATTCAGTAAATGCGTCATGGCAATCCACATGGATATCTCATGTGATGTGCCAGGGGAAATGCATGTACTCACATGGTAATTGCACAATACCTCGCATTATTATGATATGTGGTGCAATACCAAAGTGCGATTAGCGCGTATCGCCCAACACGCAAATACGCAAAAATATTGGGCATTCGGTCATACAACCTAGTCAGCAAATACTCTGTTTTTATTAGTTTTGAAGCCATTTTAAAACCTATTTGGTTTCAAGTCAGCTTCTTCTTGCATCATAATAATAATATTGAATGGCTTTTTCGGCTGATACAGAAAATATCGCCCTCGCCAAGAAGATATCAGGCTCGTCTTCGACTCGCCCGATATTGATCTAGGCTCGGGCGATATTTGTTATCACCTCAGCCATCAATTATTATATAATTACATTCTTGTACTTTTTCTCATTTCATTCAGCCCACATTATTCTTCCATTCCTATTGCATTGATCAAGCAAAATTCAATTTTGCTAAAAAATGGTCGTTATGACTTCGTGCCACTCACACCCATGAAATGGAACTCTTTCTTTTCCCGCACCACTGCATTGAGTAAAGGGATTTTGGTTAGACTCAATTTCTGGCTCATGGATTAACAAGTCTACCAAACCATTGATCATTGGCATGTTTACAGGGACAGCCGGAATGGTGAATTTCCAAAATAAACAAAAGCAAATTTTAAAATATACTCCCGCCTAAAACATCCGAACGATATAGCATTACTGTATATAAAAAGGTATGTGTAGGTGAAAGGTGAATTATAACAATAAATGCCAGGCGCGTTGTTCGCGTAATGTGTTTGGTAATTGACTGTGTCCGTAATGCATGTCACGAGGCATGATGTGGAAGTTAGAAGATTTATCCAGCTGGATTGGAGCGTTCATTTGAAAGAAGTTTGAGCACGTTTAACAATCGTTCGGATTTTTTAGGCGGGGAGTATAAATGCTAATGGTGAAATGTTGAATACAATACTGTATGCAGCCATGTATTGACTCAGACTGATGAATTATTGCAGAACTTTGTAACTGAAATTTTAACTAAGAAGTAATTAACTAATATTATTAAAAAAAATAAAAAAAATAAAAAAAATAAAAATCTTTAAATAATTAAAGGTGCTTTGTTCCGATTTTTGTCAATCGGGTTCTCTATTTGATATGAGAGCCTGCACCTGCACACACCGACTATCAAGTCCCGTGGGAAAACAAACTTACGGTTTTGATGCAACAGCGATCATGCATGTCGCAAGCCCTATTCACTGCGTGCTTAATATTGATGGTTAACACTAAAATGGTAGTTTTTTATCTATCTCTTAAGAAAGAAATGGATTGAAAGATGAAATTTCAGGACGACAATGAGAACAAAATACGGCTTTCTGATATCAAAATTGATATACTTCCGGTTTTAAATCAGGGGAGGTCCAAAGACGATCGGAACAAGCACCTTTAAATAAAAGATACATGCTTTGTATTATAGGGGTTCATCTTCAGAATACTGAATTAGATGCAGTTAAAATTGTCCCATGGACGAATCGACTGCAACTTGTAGCTACCAAAGACCTTTGAAATGACCTTTGACCATAGGTCTGTGATGAAACTTGTAGCACATGTGATGACCCAAACCCAGCATTGCAACAAAAATTGCCCCCTAGCATTGGTTTCTATGGGACACAAATACTGCTACCCATGGCACACCGAAAATGGCACTTTGAGAGACTTTTTTTACATTCCAATGTAGCCCCAATGGGCGGTTAAAGTGTGTTTTGCACACTGGCCACAACCCATGGGTTTTGCCTGGAAAGTGGGAGAAAATTCCCCACAGAGTTTGACACATGGAGCATTATATCAATTCTAAAATTATGACAATGCCTCAAATTATCTGACTAATGACCTCACTCTCAATCCTTTGATTGCTTTTCACCACACAAAGGGAGCACTTACATAACAAATACAGATATGGCTCACTCTCTCTTATTCCCCAAAGGGTATTAAAGCTGGAAAAGTTAACTAAGAATTTAAACAAAAGACTGAATAACCTTTGACCTTTGGATGATAGAATTCCTCATGTGAAGACATATTACCATATTTCCGACGTCGCCATTGGTTTAACACGTAAAAGCAAAATCTTGACGAAAAATTCTGAATTTGTTATATGTTGTCAAGGAATATTTTCTTATTTCAAAACCGTTGGAGTTGAAGAATCAACTCCACTGGAAAGGTTATTTCTGAATATTTTTGTATTAATAACGAACATGGACGAGGTCGTATGTAGGTCATGGGAACACCCATGACCGACCCACATCAAAGCACCCAAATTGGTTTGTGGTTTGCACTCTGTATTGCTGTAATTTCTGTTGACATTTTTGGTGAATTGCTATAATGAATGAGGCTTGATCGCCACCGCCTGCATATTACTAAGGCCCAAGCTGGATTGAAATCAGGTTAAGCATTTTCATTTGTAAACCACACTGGACGGACGACGAATGACATATAACTGACAATTAGCTCCATTACAACATTCCCCCATGGCGTAAGCCAGAGTGATAAAAAGCACTTATGTTTGTACATCTAGACATTAAATACTGTGACTTGATTGAATTGATGGATGTACGCTCTATGTACAAATATTAAAAACCCATTTTAATCAAATTCACCCAAATTTTAACTGGCTATAATTCTGCTATTTTACTTTCTTCTGGGCTGTGCCTATGTTGCACTGGTTCACCTGCAAGCAAAATGAAGGAAAAATAGAGAGAAAAGTAAAGAATAGGCATTCAAGCAAAAATTCAGCTATTTGTAATTACAACAGCTCTTAACACAAAATTGCTCTTTCAGAACTATCTTATCTGTATCTTTAAAAACTGAACTTACTGTCCTAACTCAAAATATGCCATGGAGGAGTCAAATGGACAAGGATTTTGGCTAAGGCCTCGTGTATTTCTCATTAAACTTAAGCACCACATTGATTGAGTTTTTACCTTGCACCAATAAAATCTTAATTTTGGTACTGCCAATGAACTTCACATTACATTTTTATCCAGTTTTCATCTAGCTAGGTTTGATTTATTTTGACAATTGCTTTGTTTCAAAGAAAAGAAATTGATCAAGTACATACCTTGGTAGCAAAGCGTAAGGAACACAAGCTCTCTTGGAAGTTCTCTTCTTTAGGCGACACATTGACAAACATCAGTCTAGTAGACAAACAACAAAAGTAATCAATATCATTCATAATGTATCAAAATGATTGCAAAAATATTGGCCTATTTCAAACTTTGACAACACACACACAAAAAACTTCACAACCAGCCCAGAATTGCCACCAACATCACTGCTTAACAAGGCAAGTTTATATCAAGGAATCTTGAGCAGATTTCAAAATTATTTTCATAAGAGGACTCATACAAAATACATATGACTAAGAGGACTGAAGTCTACCCTTATGCTTTCTTCAAATTGGCGATCAAAGAATCACTGGAATTAAAAAACGGTTTGCCATCAATAAGTCAAACATCCAAAATTTGTTTCACAAGCACTCTGCCAAATAATTTTCAAATGCCCAATGATGGGGGGTAGATGTTTGTTTGCAATCAAAGCAAGGCTTATGGACTTTGTAACCTCACAAGCCAGCCAAAGGCGTCACTGCCCATTTTCTCAAAATATAAAATTTCTTCATTGCTTCAAATAATCTAGTCCAGTGGAAGAATAGAGATCATTTTACACAAAAAAAATACATACTCAAACAGATAGGGACGTTAAAAAGAAGGTAAAAGACACACAGGTAATTTGTAGGCTAACTTTTAAGTCTTCCATACTTTAATCAATAAATGTGTCTATTACCTGTATACCATAGACTCCGACTCATTGATATTAACCACAAAGGTCACAAGACCTATCAAAGAGTTGCATGCCGTGGGATACATGCATACTGTAGCGTTTTCTTGTGTTAAACGCCATTTCTGTTGTCTGCAGATTAATGTCGCCGGTGACATTATTTATCGATCGTTCTGGTTACCCATAAGAACGCTGATTTGGTCTTATCATTTCAGGTGAGGGCTAATGAATATAAAAGCTTTTTACACCCATGTTAAAATATCGATTTTAAAAAGTCTATGAGGGCGCACTATTTTTCAAATGTGCCAGTTGGTCTCTTTAAATTAGAAAAAACCCATACTTCTCATCAAGATATCAGGAAAATTCAAAATTACTGGCTTGTGATATCATTCTTCTTAGCTTAAAGGTGCGTGTTCGATCGTCTTTGGGACCCCCTGATTAAACTGGAAGTAGTATCGATTTTGATATCAGATGAAGCCGTATTTTTCTCATTCTCCATCTTGAAATTTGAGCCCTCACACATCATTTCATTCCCAAGATTAACCAAAAACTGCCGTTTTAGTGTTAAACCATCAATTTAGCACAGTATTGAATAAGGGCTTTGCAATAGCATTATTGCATCTACATTCAAACCTCAAGTTTGTTTCACACGGTAATGGATGGGGTGTAATGTGGCAGTGCCAGGCTTTCAATATCAAGTCGGAACACCATACACATAACATCGGAACAAGCAGCTTTAATCATTAGTTTCTTTACGGCTTACGTTTTAGAGTTTTCCTCCCAGGCTGTTCTGCCGTCATGTGCGTCAGTTTTTGCTGTTACGATATGGAATGTGGCTCTCCTTGTTGCCCAGCGCCATGATCACGTTGCCAAGGTTACTGAGGCTCTTGTTGATGCTCTTAGTCTCCGCAACGTTCCACCAGTGGACCAGATTGTGAAAGCCGCTCACTTCCAGCCAGATCTACAGATTCCGAGTCCTGTGACGAGGTTATCAAATTATTTTTTTAAATTCAATTATCTCTTATATACTGTATAACAGGCGGTTCGCCTCACCACAAGGCTCGCCTGCTTTCAGCGCTTAATTGTAGACAAAAAGCCGACACCAGAGTGCACTGTGGGCGAGTCCGGGTGTCCAAAATAGTGGTGCAAGCAGATAACTCCAATTTCTTACGTTGAGTGTTTTACTCCCACTATTTCATTTGACACCACCCTAGGGTCACCACCTTTTCCATTGATGGAGATATTAATCTTGCAGTTGAAATTCCCTCCCCCATGACATAAGTCCAGAGATGTTTAGGAAGTACACCCCTGGTTTGCATTTATAGTATTCTTTACTTCCTGCTCTTTCATTTGACACCACCCCAGGGGTCCACAACAGTTCCATTGTGGAGATATTAATCACGTGAAGTCCTCAACAAGAGCATAACTAAGATGTTTAGGAGTGCACCCCGGGTTTGCATTTTGATAGTATTCGATACCTCTCATCTTTCATTTGAAACCACCCTAGGGGTCACAACATTTTTCCGTTGTGGAGATATTAATCTGAAAAGCACCCACATGAGCACCAAGTAGAGACGTTTAGGCAGTCGCACCCCCGACAGTTTGCATTCTAGTATTCTATACTTCTCACTCTTCCATTGAATAACACCATAGAGAGTTCACAACATCTTCCGTTTGGGGAGATATTAATCTTGAAATGTTCCACAACATAATCATAACCAAGAGATGGTTAGGAGTATAGCACCCCGGGGTTTGATTTATTGTATTCTTTATTTCCTGCTCTTTCATTTGACACCCCCATGGGTCACAACATTTTCCATTGTAGAATGTATTAATCATGAAAAGTCATGCAAAAATCCCTTTTAAAATTCATAAATGTAGTAAAAATATGAAAAAATGGCAACACTATTTTGAAAAACTCAGTGACCACATTTAAATATTTGAGGCGCCTACGGGGCCCAGAAAGCGGTGAATGCACAATTTTGCGTATTTCCCTTTTCCAAGAATGTAAACAGGCTGGCAACCCAAAGACTGACCAGAACTAGAATAAAATGCAGTTCCATGAAAACATGGGCACTGATCTAGCTATGTTAACACCTTTGTTGTGATGTCATCCCACATAAGTCTTCTTGTTGGTTCACCCTGTTGTACACCACCATCACACACAGCCATATAATGCCAAATAACACAACATTGCTAAACCTAATTTATTGTAAAGGTAAAAACAAACTCCTGAACAATTTCTTTTTGAAGGTGTAGTATTTTCCCACTGACCATGAGCAACCCCTTGAGAAAACTTTGGTTGATGAAAATGGATAAACGCATTAGCATTAGTTGCAATTTAACAATAATCAAGAATGCCCTTAAGTGGCAGACATGCATTTAGACCACCCATTCTGATTCACACAAAAAGATGTTACCATATAGTAGTCCATGTAGCGAAGGAATTTTGCATACAATGTACCATTTAAGCGATACAGCAGTTACAACATATTTAATTAGATCAATTGCATCAAACAATCCCTTTAATTGATCCAATTGCACTTTGACCGCCCAATTGTGATTCATTACAAAAGATGTATCGCATAGAAGTCTCATGTAGCGAAGGAAAATTTTGCATAATCCAATGTACAATTTCAGTGCATTACAGAAATTGATGCATATTAATTAGATCAATTGTATCAAAAATGCCCTTTCATCGGCCCACAGCACTTTGAACCCAATTATGATTCCCCAAAAAGATGCATGGCATAGCATGCTTTCATGCAGCGAAGGAATTTTTGCTATCCGAGGTAGGTTTCAGAGCTTACAGTACGTACGCATATTTAATTAGCGCAGTTTGCTACACCACCCATACGCGCAGTATCACACACGTTTCAAATGCAAAAAAAAAGATGCGCACCATGATAGGGCCTTTCTGCAGTGAAGAAAATTTTCATATCCAAGATACCGTTTCAAAATTATATCAATTACGCTGTTTTTTGCATATTAATTAGTCATTTGAATACTTAATTGCCCGAAATCGCCCGACCGAAATCTAATCAGTTCGAGAACTCTCAGCCCGCTCCCTTCCAAAAAGTTACATCATCATACGCTATACGGAACACACCAGACAACTTGTACAACAAGTCATTGCGGGGAAATTTTCGTTAATTATGCCAATTAGATACTTAATTAGCATAATTTTACGCCCAAAATCTAATCAGGTCGGCATCGGACCCGCTTCTTCCACCAAGGTACATCATCATCAGCCTCCGGAAAATCCAGATACATCGTGACCACAAGCCGTGAACACGGAGTCAGGGAACAGACAGCATGACAGACAGACAGACAGACCGCGACAGACAGACAGACGGACGGACGACAGGACAGACAGACCAGAAACGTGGAGTACGTAGTTCTTGCCGAACAAAGTTAGGCGAGACAAAAATCAGCAGTCGCCAATGAAAGATGTCAAGGCATTCAAAGTTTTAAGGCTCTTAGACAAATGTCTATATCCATATTAGATATTATATCCCTCAAGAATATATTCATGTTCATTGATGTTATTAAAAGTGCGTCACATGACCACAACCACAATATTAAACTATTTGCGAGAAGAAAGAGAGAAAGAGAGGGCGAAAGAGAGATCACGGGGAAATAGACGCCCTATTTCCCTAGGGAAAAGGCGCCTATTTCCTCTTTTTAGCCTCGATACCCGTGTTATCAGGTCCTTTATCGGTTCTTTCGCTGTGGTCAATACGGCTAGCTACGACTGGTGACGTTATGACATGAGAGTGCACAGACTTTACTTGTATTCTCAACGTATGTGTACGTTTGTATTATAGTTATTGCTCTAAAAGGACCTTTGACGCAATATTGGGCTATTTCGTCCACAAAATGGACTTTTTTTGCGGCCCAGTTGCAAAACACCAGTGGGAAACCTTCGGCCACGGATAGTGAGAATACAACAAAAAATAATTACGTTTTATGTTTTCAGTGTTCGAGGAGTTGTGTAAAATAAGCACCCGGGGATTCCCGCTGGTGAGTTTTATTTAAGCCATGAATGGACACGTGATATGATCTCAACGCTGCATCACTGCATGACTGTGAACGGAAATTACCGAAGGTGAAGCTATCCATACATGCATATGCAGTAAATTCCGGGAGTAAATTCGGTACGACTCAGCGTCATTATTTACGAAAAGGGTGTTGTTGATATCGTAAGTGGGAACGGACTTTCTCTGCCTAAAAGGCAGTCAATGCTCAAGTTCTTGCCTAACCTAAGGCTAGCCTAGCCTAAAGAGTACAGTACAGGCAAGGCCTATTTTCAGCCTATCAATAGATAGGCATTCCCATCAAGTAGAAGATTTCTGTCAAGGGGCAGCCACTAAAATCGAAACTAGTCTTTTGTACCTTGTTCAATTCTTGTGAAAATCAGTTATGCAAGTAATGAAACTGAGGTGCTTTCTATTGTTACAAATTTTTGAATCAATTTTGAGTTCAATATGGTTTTTTGGTGGCTACTTTTGTATTTTGGGCCTCTGATTTCAAGGTGGCCACCAATTAGAGGACACTTTTTTGGCATGCAGCATCACTTGTCCTAGCTGTTATCTGTTAATAATGTAGCCTGGGATGCATTTGCAGTCTAATGTTGACCTTAGTTGTGTTTGTCAGGTTTTGGCATGTTTATGTACAATAGCTATGGACACATCCCAGTATGTTTTGGTGTGTAACACACTCAGTACCTCTCAGTTGTACATTTTGCAACATGCTAGTTAATAGTTAGTTTCAGATGATATAGCATTAATAATGTAACATTTTCTAGAATGAGTAATTTAAAAAAATGTTAGATTTCTCAGAAGGAAAATGTGTATTTTCTATTAATAAGCCCAGTGTGAATGCACAATGTCAATAGAATTGGACACTAAGTGACTGTTATAGTATAAATCCTTACCCCTATGTCGGAAATCCATAATTATTGCATTTTCAATTTAAAATGTCTGCAATTTCCCTGTGTGTGTGCGTTGTGTGTGGGTATGGGTCTGTATGTGTATGTGTTGTCCATATCGTGCCTGTCTGTGCCCATCTTCTTTGGCTATCATCATGGTTTGGTATAGGGGTGCCTACAAGTGCTGTGGTGTGGTAAAAACAAATGTCAAAAATAAGAATTAACAATGACCAAATCTGGTTGCTCAAGAGCAAGACCAAGAAACCAATTATGTTATGTGTGTTGTGTTGTGTGGGTGTGTGTGTGAGGTGCATGTATGTGGTGTGCGGAGGTATGCATGTATGCATTCATGCATGCATACATATTAGCTCATTTAGCTAATTAACTATTAGTGGACTTTTGAAAAGTGATCCTTTGTCTCACATTTAGCTTTTGTTAACAGAATAAACCTATTTAATTATAGCAAGAGTGAATGCTACAGTAATGATGCTAAGGTTAATAAGATTTTTAGACAATTATTTTATATTGTTTAAAACAGATGAATGTTTGTCTTTATGTCGTCCAGTCATTTTGGTAAAGTGTTTGCAATTGTGTTTCTCTCCTGCCCAAGCTCTTGAGCCAATTTCAACCAAAAAAATGAGGGGTCAGGAAGAAAAACCCTTGGTCCAAGGTGCATATAGGGTGTTAACAGCTTGGGACAATTAACATTAAGGTATGGGGGGGGGTCCACGTGGACCCAACATTTGGTTTTGGTGTTTTTTTTTGTGCCATTTGGAATTGGTACAATCATTTGTGCCCAAAATTTTGTAGCAATTGACTAATTATCAGTTGCGCATATTTTGGTGGCAAAGATTCAAATCGGCCATGGCTATTATGATGCTAATTATTTTGGGTGGCACTATTCAAAATTTGTTTTGGCCATTAAAATCTAATGAGTAACTTTAAAAAAAAATCAGCAATGAAATGTATGAATGGATTCTATATGGACCAAATTTTATGGAAAAAGTATTCGAAAAAGTTGGTTGGTGTTTCTTTTTTTTTGGTGGGAGAATTGGGGTGCGATTGCAAAATCGGTTCTTGGACCGCTATTTTGAATAATCCTTGAAACGGATTTCATTTTTTCCACTGTTATGTGGTTGTGTTGATTGACCCCATCAGTGACCAGAGTTTTGTTTAAAACTTCCACTGCCAAAGTGGTTTTCAGGGAGTCCACGTAGACCCCCCTCTACACACACACATGCACACACAAACGAGAATGAACAAGACTTTTATACACTGGCTTTAAGGGGCATTCTTTGAACATCTATGAATTTGTTTGTGTGTCACAGATAAATGCTATAATCACCAATCTTGGGCAGAAGATCCACTGCCCAAAATCCATATCAGGTTTTAACAGATTGGATTCAAGGGTCACATGCATTGAAACCTAAAACAGCTAGAAGAATAACTCAACCACTGACTTGTGCTCCGATATATGGGTACGAGTCAGTGGTTGGCACAATATAGGACATTTTAACCCCATCATTACAATGTTACACATTTTGTGATCACAAAGAGGGGAAGATATGGTTTGAGACACCGTGTTCTTAATTACAAATTTTTGTCAACGTTAATTGTTTATCATAGTATTTCCCCTGGTACGTAAAGTAGGTTGTCACAAAAAACCTTGTCATCTTTGAATACCATCTGATAGTTCTGCTCCATTAATGCTCGGGTTTTAAAGGACATATCAGGATTGAAAAATATTTGACTTGTGGAATAGCCTTCAAAGTGAAGGAAAAGTCTGTAGATTTCATAAGTTACTTTTTCCAGCTGTAGAATTGAAAGAAAAGGGAGAAAACGGGCAGTGTTCCAAGATACGATTCTCCATTCAATAGTGTTCGTAAGTGTAGTCGGCCGTAAGACTAATATCTACGATTGTCTGTCCTATTAGGTGCTTTGGTCGGTATCTTTGCAGGGTATATTAGGTACGTACTTGTTGTACATGCTAAATCTGATTTTTGATGATTTTTTCGATTTGCTGATTTAGCAAATCACTGATAGTGTCTTTAAAGTCGGCCTAGCCTCAGTTTAACTTTTAACAATGAACCCAAATAAGATATTCTGAAGGAGATAAACAAATATTAATGATCTTTCGTGATCTTTGTGGAATTCTATTGGTCCCCTCGGTGAACTGGGGGGCGTGGGTACTAGTTTCCCCGACCTTCGGTTATCGGGAAAAATAGTACCCCACACCTCCATTTCACCTCGGGGGCCAATAGATTCACAAGATACCTCATGATCATTAAATATTGTATATTATTACACCTCATTGAATATTCATGAATGGCTATAGGCCTGCTAGTTCCTTGGCTGATCCCTATTAGACATGATATTTCCTAGGGAAATAGATTGGACTATTTCCCTACAACCTCGTGCCCAGAGTCACAGTGACGTGTAATAAAAACAAATACTACAAGGTTTATATCGGGAAATAGGGGAACCCTCATCGAAGGGTGGGGGTGATAGGCCGTAGAAGTTCTCGAGAAATATTGGTATCAGCAGCACGAGCAAGAAAAAAGGGAGATTGCGGGTCATCACCACCCCTATCTTACTTCCCCGACCCTCACCTCTTTTTATTATATTCTTCACTTAAAATCTGAATATTTCAAAGACAGTTCATGGTGTAATACTCTGCTCTGAGACTAACAAAACTGAAATGTATGCTGCATGGTGGATAAAAAACTAAAAGAGCAGACTATGACTTCCTGTGCATGCACAATTAGCATAATAACACTGCTAATTTTGCTGGTTTCCCAGCTCATCTGCACTGCTGCAGCAGGGAGGAAACTTATGGGAACTCACAAGAGTTTAAAACTCTTGGGAAGTCACAAGAATACCCAACAGTTTCCCCCATTACAATACAACAGTCCCAAGCTTATTAGGAAACCAACAAAGATTATGTTGATCAAAAGAAAAGGTAAATTTATTACCATGGCACTCCTCTCCAGTGAGTTTGTTGTTGCCAGTTAATCTCAGTCTGAACACACTGTGGCTGCGGGATGATCTCTCGTTACAGTTGGTTGCTGCCACAGCTCTGTTGTGAGATGCCTTCTTCAGTAATTGTGCTACCTAAATTTAAAAGAAGTTTAAAAGAAGTTGAATATAGATTGGTACAAAGATACAATAGTAACTTATTCTTGCTCAAATTGCCATGTAATCGTGGATCGCTCATCAGACAGACATACAAAATCATATACAGAGATATCGGCAGAGGAATGTGAATTCAATTTCAACAGGAAAAACTGAGTTTTGCAAGAACAAGAACATGCTCTTACCTGTGACTGTGACTTGACCTTTGGCCTTGTCAAATTGGTGACCTCGACCTCTGAACTCTTGGCCTCCACCATCTTGATATCATGCTTGACATTGTTACTTGATGATCCTAAGAGGTCCCTGATGGTCTCGTTGTAAATCTCAACAAAGCTGGCTTCCATTTCATACTGTGATAAACAGTTCGACCACATTTTTATTTGTGTGATATATCACAATACAATACAAATTTCTGTAAGAGTTCCATGTACCCCCTTTAAAATTCTATAGGAAAAAAAAATATTTTTATTTATGGCCTAACACTAGTTAACAAAACCCCTAACCCTAAGGCCTCTTCTTCTTTACATATCCAGAAATCATTGGTAATAGCTTGTGGTGGTGTCAGGATTTATTCAGCTGAGTAAGCTGATCTGAGGCCGCATGTATCTATGATACAGACGCTCCTAACATGACCCAACCCTAAGGCCAAAAATAAATCAATTTGTTACAAGTATTTTTTTTTTTTTTTTTTTTTTTTTTTTTTTTTTTTTTTTTTTTTTTTTTTTTTTTTTTTTTTTTTTTTTTTTTTTTTTTTTACTTTTATATAGAGAAATGAAGCTTAGACATGTGGGTAATAAATACTAGGTAATGATTTTTAAACTTCTACCCCACATGACAGTCAATTAGAATAAAATATTGATCATCAGATCTGTGAGTGGGGTTTTGATATAAAGTAGCTAAAAAGCTGAACTATGGCATAAAACTGGGTACAGAGGTCAAAAAAGGCTGAAAATGAAATAAAAAGCTAAAATTTATACTTTTTGAAAGCATAAAAAAGCTGAAATCAGCTAAAAGCTTAACTCTCACAAGCCTGGATCATCCAGGATGTGAACCTGGGACCTTCCGATCACTGGGCGGATGCTCTACCCAATAAGTCAGATGGGGAAGAAAACTGATATTATTATCTATAGGTCTTTAGTTCAACCTCATTCCTCGGACATCTTGATTACATCAAACTCAGTAAATTTCAATAAAACCCAAGTAATTCTCTTTTATACAACTTTAAGATTTAATTCCAGTGTCCATACCTCCCATCCCTTGTTCTGCAAATCTTGGGCAGTATCAAACACCTGTTCCACTGCTCTTGGTATCATCCCCATGGTTTCCTCATCTGGATCCTCGGGCCCTTCCATAGTGTATGTCTTACCACTACCAGTCTGCCCGTAGGCAAATATACAGACATTGTAGCCATCAAGGGAGCTCTGTACCAGTTGGGATATCTCGTCAAACACGTCTTGTTGCTTTGAGGTCGGTGAGAAGACCCTGTCAAATTGGAACTCATACTTGCCGCTACTTCTGCGGGTGCTGATGCTCTGCAAAAGAAATGGTGGAACTTTGAATTCTTTACTTAATTTAATGTGTTCTAAAAGAGCAATTAATTCATTGAATTTTACAGGTTACAAGGAGATTTTCTGAGGATACAAATTTCTCTAAATTTAAGCTAAAATTAAATTTTGATTGATTGTAAAACACATACAAAGAACGTTTCAAAGGTTTTCAAAAGTTGAACAAACAGAAGAAAAAATCCAAAACTAGATTTTGAACTTGCCTGCTATCCTAATTGGTCCTATAGAGAAGCATGCTTGTGATGTATTTTACTGAACAGACTTTTACTATGTGAAGATAGTGTTTGGAAAGAATTTTGTATTGTGCCACCACCCTATGAATTCGGCAGCCTTAACGGAATAAACTGCATGTTGAAGGATGTGGTAGCAGAATACTGAATTCATCCCCAGTGTTTTAAGCTTACTCACTTCAGGTGTGGCTTATTTAATACATTGGGAAGCATTCTATATGAAAACCAAAAAACTGGTTTCAAAAGAAACTGTTGGCAAATTTGTCCAGAAATGTCCTCACTTCATTTTAAGATTCACAATAGACTTTCAAGCACAGGATCTCTCTTGGAATATCTCTTTTGTGTTGTTCAGATAATGTGTGCAACAGCAGTGACTAAAGTTTAAATCCGGTTTTGGTCTCCGTGAAGGCGGGGTGGACGGAGGATTCACCTCACACTCCCCAGCAACCGACTCTTACTCATTCCACTTCACCCCGCATTCATGCATTCTCCCCTCAAACCAACTTCCTTACTCTCATCCTCCACTTGCTTATTCCAAGTCTTCTTTGGATGTCCCTCTCTTCCTCAACCCTCCCACCTCAACCCCACTCAAAAGCCCTTCTTAAAACATGCCCGTAATACTTCAACACGTGCCAATACTCAACGTACAACTATCGCCTTTGCCAAGTGTCATCCTCTTCCAAAATCATACATCTGCATTTCAAGTCCTCAGTCCTCATCCTTTATCCATAACTTCACACCACACATCGCTCTTATCATTATCTCTCTGTCCTCCTCAGCATCCCCATTTTTTAATCAGACACCAGTCTCCCTCCCATACAGGCATCATGATTCACGCAGCTCTAAATACACCATACCTTCATTTCAAAACTGACATTGATATTAGGTAAAATATTTCACTTATTGACAAAAGTTTTTTATAGTAGGCAACTAATGACCTATTTAGCCCACCATCTACCCTTATCCATTTCCAGGATTTTGCCAATAAATCATTGGACAGTTAAGATGTTGAATTTCTCGGTCCGCTTAGCACACGAATCTCCAAGGAGCGGGTCTTACTCTGCAGAAGACACGGATGTTACCCTGTCAAGAGTACAATTGACAGATTAAATATGTTTCCTATTCAAACTGCTAACCACATTTGATTTATCTTAATTTTCTATGAAGCTGGACCAGAGCACACAAAGTTGTAAACAAAAACATGCCAGTTGTGGTCGGAGTTTGAACCAGCACCTCTGTACTATACTAGGACAATGGCTTTTCCCATAAAGGTTACCCCACCCCATTACAAAATATATTTTCTCTCTTTCCTATGAAGGGCAAATCACAAACTTTCTTTAATATGAATCCCGACCATACATTTTGTAAGGTATCATGTGTGGATTTCGCACCTTCTGTATTTCATTGAGCACTAGATATCCTTGAGAAAGCTTTGTTCATCAAAATTTGAGTTGATCCCGATTTTGCGTAGTTTGTGTTATGAGCAATGCTCGTTTCCCATGGACCCATAAAATACAAAATTAAAAAAAAAAAAAACGGACAGAAAATACAAAATTGCAAATTCTCAGAGGTGCGGACCGGAATTTGCACGTAACGATTTGGCCAATGGGGATATAGGCCTAACAGTTCAGATGATGTAAAAATGTCAACTTTTTAGGCACGTCGGGGGACGAGGCTGTCTTTTTTTGGATCACGAAAGCCCCTTTTATGGAGTTAGGCAAGTAATGTTTGCATTACAATTGCCCATAGCGAACTGGTAAACAAAACTATTTCCGATCTCCCATACACAAATACATATTTTAGCATGTAGACTGCAATCATATGTGAAAGTTGTCAGCAGAAGAAAATATTTGCAGACGAGATCAGGAAAAACATATGGCCTTCTTCTGATATCCAAAATCTCAATTTGTGGCAGGCGCCATCATATAGTTTTGAACAAAAGCACGTTGACTACTATTTCTTTGTTGTAAGTAAGATTGGACTGTTCGCTAATATGCCCCTGAAAAAGTTCATAAGATAGAGTCATTATTTTTAAGATATGACCCCAGAAAACATTTAACCTGCAGTACCCATTTAACCAAATTGAGCGTTATTAGTTAAAAAACACATTATGTTTTATAATCATATAAAATGAGGCCTGATTTCCTTGTTTCCAATGGTGAGAAATATATGCATTTCCCGTCTGAGGAAGTAGAATGCCCCAAATACCTTATGTTTAGCCCACTAAAAAAGAGAGAAAATGGTCTCAACCAGTGACCCCAGTCACACCCGTCGGCCAATACTCTTCACCAATTCCAGTTTGGCTCAGAGCCCACACGGACGCGTGCAAATATTCATGTGTGGGGCGGGACTGGAAGTGGGACGTCAACATTGGAAAGGAAATCACCCCCCCCCCCCCCCCGGCCTCCGTTATATTGTTTATAAAACATAAATGTGTTTTTAACTAAATCATTACATGAGCTGCTTTCCTGTACACCACTGTGACTGAAATATATGCATTACCCCCGTGGAATTGAATAATTTCAATCAACACCAGACTAGCCACACTCAGTCGGAGGTGGTTGGAAAATGATATTAGGAGAGCAGCCATAGGATTGCGTCAAAGGTATTAGACCAAAAAAAGCCAGAAGCACACCAAAACACATGGAATCTAAGAGAAGCTCACTAGACTCACTAACCAGATCGGGGAAACGCCGACCACCAGCACCACCAGACGAGCAGAAGCCCTAACCAGTGGCGACCCCACTGCAAGCAGAGAGCAGGTGACAAGTCGTAGAATAGAAGTACAGACTGATCTAACATGGAGGGCAACTTCTGGGTCCGAACAACCAAATCGGTATCGAGGAGGCAAAACAAGTAGCCCCACCCGCGTAAGCGAACACGGCTACGGGATGAAGGATGCCACCGAGAAGAGGTCAGCGGGCAGCATAGCGGCTTCGACAATATCTCCCGAGGAGAAGTGAAGGCGAGCCACCGGAGATGAGCGGAGAGAGGTGCTACCCGATAACGGGGAGATACCGATTAAGGATCCACAGCCTCAGAGAAAGGGAAGTTCAGTAACCAACTCGTCAACCCAACTCGAGACGTCAGACATGGAAGAACGACTCACAGCGGGGGGTTTACGCCCCAGATACATTCCCACCCGGGAGCGAGAAGCAGCTCCCAACCGACTTTAAAGTTCAAAGGTCGCAGACTTTGACCGACTAGGATAGAGGGGATAAAAATCCCCAGTCGGGAAGTGGGGGCAGACCACCCGTCAAGGGCTCCCAGTCGTCAGACAGGAGCAGAGCAGCACCCGACCGGCCCCCAGGACCCGAGTGGTACCAAGGGGAGAAAAAAAAAGCCACAAGATCCAGTAGCAAGCACGGCGGGAAGCAAGACCAAGTCATGCCGGAGGAGGAAGGAACAACTGAGAAAGCCCCTGTGATGAGGCGAGTTCGGAGAAACCACCAAATAGGGAATACCCGGTGCGGGGATTCCCACTAGGGCACAGTTAGTTTGAGAACAGAGGCGTGGCAAGAAGACAGAAAACCCGCACGTGAAGAGAGAGCGAACAACGGGAGCTGAAAAACGCTGGAGGGGAGGGGGGACCCCCCCTAAGCAGGACCCCGACGAATAATAGGGAGCATCACCTGGGCCTGAGCCCGGGAACCGCGTTAGGCCCGGACGAGCCCCAAAGCAAGGCCCGGACGAGCCCCAACGCTAGCCCGGAACAAGGCCCGACGCTAAGCCCGCACGACGAGCCCCAACGAGATGCACAGTCGAGCTGACCAAAACCGTTGTCCAGGTCCCCGAGGGAGACGCGGACCAGGCTAGTAGCCGGGGGGAGCCAAAGGAATGTGCGAGAACTGTAAAGCCAGCCCCTAACTCCGAACAAACGGGAGAAGGGATCCACGGTCAAGACCCCGACCCAACAGTGGGCAGGGTCCAGGCAAAAGTCGAACGACCTCAAGGGCTAGCCCCCAGGGGCGAGGAGTAAGGCCTGGAGCACCGGCAAGGTTAGGAACAACAGAGCCAACCGCCAGCGGCGCAAGGACAAACAGAGCCAGAGGGGGCCGAGGGCATCCACCTGGGTGGGAGCCAAGCCCCTGAGGGAACGCGCATTCAGCATCAAGACTGATTGACCAAAGCCGAGACCGGCAAGAGCAGGCTAGGCCCGAGGGGCACAGCCGGATTTGTAGGCCGAGGTCTGCGGCCGCCAAAGGAGTGAGGACGGAGGGGCAAGGGAGAAAGCCAGGCGCGCGATCAGGTTCACAGTACGGGTGTAAGGGCCAACGGGAGAGGACATAAAAGCCCCTACCCCAAGCCTAGCCCGGCCCAGTGAAGCCCCTGGACGGGCCCCACGACAGACCGCATAGGCAAAGGCCTCATAAACCCCCGAAGGGGGCCAAGGTAGCACACCAAGCAGCAGGGCATCAGCCCTAGGGCCGACCCGACAGGGTCCAGCCAGCTGGAGGAAAAGAACCAGGGCCACGCTACCCGAAATAGATGGTGAGGGTCAAGTCGAAGTAGCAAAAGGTAGGCGATTGAAACCCAAGGAAGGCCAAGGCGAAAGTCAAAGCACCGCCAAGGCTAAAGGCCACGACATCCCAAGGAGTCAGGGGCTAAAGACCAAAGACCAGTATCACACCCAGGCTGGTACACGGTCTAGACCCAAGGGGGAAGGAGGGGGATGAGAGAGGATCTAACGCCAGCGGCAACTGTCACTAGGCCCGACTCGGAACGCGGCGCTAGGCCAAGCTGATCCCAGGAGGGGGCCGCGAAGCAGCTGCCACATAGCTGAGTCCCCAAGTTCCCCAAGGGGAGGAAAGGCTTACTGCTACTCGCCTGGTCGCTATCAGCCAGAGCCTAAGAGCCAGGACAGCCAAGGCTATCTAAGGCCAAGCGCCTAACTGGCAGAGACCAGAGGCCTCAAATCCCCGATGGTGCACACGAAACGGGCCCGGACTAGCATCACGAAGGAGCTAGGCTAGTCAGCCGCCAACAGAGCAGCGATGGAAGCGCGCCGGCCGACCCTGAGCGCAAAAGCCCATGGGAGGGGTAGCAGACAGGCCCGAGGCTCCCCAAGCTCCAAAGGTGGGGGAGCCCCGAGCAGCGAAAGCACCCCAGCGGAGCCCGGGGCAGAGTGCATGAAAGGATAAGGTCTGGTCCCCGACGAAGCTGCAAAGCTCTATAGCACGGCAGGATGCGCCCCATTGCCCAGGCCGTGGCGGGCAGGCCCGCCACAGGAGGGCAGGAGCACCACCAAGGTGGGGGGACCTGCACGCAGCTGCTAGAGCAACGTCGGAGAATGACGCGGTAACCCCGGGAATACACAAGGTGAGGAGGAGGGCTCCACCAAGGCAAGGGATGCCAGCCAGGGTTGAGAAGCACTCAGGTTAGGCAGCCCCGTAGGGGAGCCATGCGAGAGCAACGTGGGTAGACCCGGAGAGAACGCGAGACCCTACAGCATCCCGAGGGGTGCCGAGGAGAGCAAAGGCGGCGCGACATCCCCAGAAAGGGAAGGAAAAGGTGCGCGCGTCGTGAGTTGAAGTCAGACACCAGGGGAAGGCGGACAAACACACCCGAGCAACAGCCCCGTAAGAGGGGACCAGATGCTGTGGTTAAGCCCTGAAATCAACGCCAACGACCGCGGATAAACGGTCACCATGCAGCGCACCCCGGCGGGAAGGAGGCGCGGCAAGAGGGATTGAGTGTAACATCAACCCAAGCGATCACTCCGAGAGGTGAGGATGATTGAGAGACGCTATAAAAGGGAGGAAGGACCCGCGCCCCGCAGGCGGGGAGAACCGCCCATAGCCAAGTCCCGGAACAACGAGCTCATACAAACCCGCGAGAGACGCTATAGCGAACATGGGCTACGCACCCTGGGGCCACGCAGTGCGCCCTGAGAGAGCATGCTGCAGCACTGCACCGGCCCCCCGCGGAGGCAAGCAGGAGGCTCTGCCCCACAAGAGGGCGACGAGACGGAAACCCCACCACGGGGGTACCGTACGGCGGACCGGAGCGGGAGTACTAGCGCTGGTACGAAGCCGCACCAGTCACCGCCACACAGGAACCCCGCGTGAGCGGGTAACAACCTGGCGAAGCGCTGCAGGCCCCACCTAGCACGTTTGCAAGGCCTGGTGAAGCATGCCAGCACGAGCAGATTTAACCCCGCGTGGGCTAGCAGGCTAGCAATGCAGGGTGTGCCGTAACGGCTGAACCGTAGCGGGAAACCAGTGATGCGGCGACCGCACCAGTAAACGCGCACGGTACCACGCGTAAGCGGGGACCAAAATGGCGAAGCGTGCGCGCCCCACCTAGCCGTTGAAGGCCCTGGTGAAGCAATGCAGCACGAGCCAGATTGACACAGCGCCGCTAGCAGGCTAGCAATGGGGGAAGCAGTGGAGATAATAAACGACACCCAGCGGCGCCCGTAACGGGGGGGACGAGGAGGAGGGGAGGAGGAAACAGCGAAGGGCTGGACGAATTCCAAGCCCCGAGAACCCGGTAACAATGGACCATGCGCGGAAGGGACGGGGGGTGTGGTTTCGGGATCTGTCGCCTAAGTGGTTAGGGTTTTTTGTTAGGCTGGGTTTGGTTTTTCGAAGGGTCCGAGAACCATCCTAAACACGGCGCCAGGTGTCTTGGTACTGGGGAGGATCGGCCACGAGACAGAGAGAAAACCGGGGCGTCACCAGAGCCAACACATCGCACGGACGGCTGCAGCCGCCCCCCCACAGGGAGAGAGCAGACAGACCACGCTAGCCTGACGAAAAGCAACGAGCACTAAATCAGGGGAGCCAGACGACGGGCCGAGTGCTAGCCAGATGTGCCCCGAGGGAGCCGCAACAGAACCGCTTATGAAGCAAACGACGGCTTCGCCGTACCCCGCGGAATGTCTGCACGGCGCCAAAACCCAAGGGAAAAAAGAAGACGCAGACCGGCTAGCCTGACAACCGGCGAAAGCCCCAGTGGCTTAGACAGGCGAGAACAGCGGCCCGGTGGAGGTAGCAAGGTAGACGGGCGGAAGAATACCGGGAAAGATGAGAAACGCCCCTTAACTACACACGCCATTGATGAAGTAGCCGAAGCTACAACTTCTTCAGGTGCCTACCAAAGCAGCGGGGGCCGCCTTGACGAACTCGGACCGGGGAGTGGCCCGAACACCACCCCCCCTTTCCCCTGCGAACATAAACAGGGAACTGTGTTCAATGGCGAAACCATTGAAAACAGAAGGCCGCAAAGAACAAGCACCAAACGGGCGACAGCGGAAGAAAGACCCGTAATGAACGAACGAAAAAAAGAGGGTGGTCGCGGGGCGGGGCAAGAAGGCAAAGAGATGAAAAAAAAAGTGCGAGGTTTGTGGAACGCGAGAGATGGGCGCGAGTGCCGGGCACGAAACGAGCGAAGAAAAACATAGGCGTGCCGCGGTAAGAGCCGGCCCGCCAACGCGGAGACAACGATACCTCAGGTTGGTAACAAAGTCAACACGGTAAAGAATTTTCCAAAGAAGTTTTACATCTTTTATACAAAAAACAAGAATAAGAATAATAATGACAACATCACCAAAAGAACTGTTTTATTGATAGTTATGGCAAAACTTCCAAGAAACAGAAAGGAACAGGCTCACAAAAGCAAGGCATCCAAAGCACGAAAATCGTGCGGCAATGGCTGCCTGTTTACCTTCGTTCCCACTTAAACAAGATCACATGACCGCCATCGGCGGGCCAAAAGGATACACATAAAATCTCTCCGACGGGCGTAAAAAGTCGCCGTTTCTTCCGTCCAAATAGATCGTTATAAATCCAGTATATAAGCCAGGTAATATATCCAATAGTTAGTGGTTATAGTAGTAGGAGTATTCCGTATTTAGACGACAACTAGTCCCAGATCAACAAATTCAGTTAATTTTGGCTGTAAATTAGCAGAGCTGCGGTAATACGCGTCCGTTTGGTAAGGGGGCCAAAACGGAATTGAGGGAAGAGTAATGCCGAAAGGGTGGTGAACCTGGGGGTCCACTGGTTTGAGACCATTCATTTCTCTCTTTTTAGGGTGCTAAAATGGATTTTGGGGGCATTCCATTCTAGAGGGCAATCGCATATATTCAGTCAACATGGGTTTGTAAAGGAAATCAGCTCAGTGGAATAATTTAACTATGAATACGGCACTGTACGTTTTGCGCCCAGAACCCCAATATGAATCTTTAAGTCCAACCACCATTTTCACTTTTTTAAAAGACAGGATGCTTGACAAACAAATTCAACACATGTATATGATGTTTCCCATTAGGTAATAAAATAATAGCTAAAAACCTGCATTTTTAACCCACTTAAAAGATCAAATTAGGCATGTTGATCAAACCAAACCTCGTATGGTCCAATATAAGACCTGCATGGTTTGAGCTATCGTAACCCAACATGTAATGACAGATACTGTATGGTTATGATTTTTGTTGAAAACTAGGTTTTACTTTTCATAAATTGAGAATGTTGTAACATATTTTCAGTAAACAAGCAAGTTTGCCAGCCAACGCATTTATAATTTCATGAATGTGGGTTTGGTATGACGTAGTAATTAAGTTTTTATATCGTCTTGAAAACATATGTTATCACCCAATAAATTAATGTTGTTATTATATCAGTAACTAATAATTATGTAAAACAGTATTTGGACCCAGTAGAAGTAGAAGTTGTTCTGCCAGAAATTTGGGGCAATTAAATGTTGATTGCAATCAATATGTATTTCCATTCTGTTCTTCATTGCAAGTCTTGTGGTTAACCAGATCCTCATTTTGTAAAATGGGGTTCTGAGGGTTTTACGTGAGGTTGGGTCAATACTTAAAACTATTGATTTTATCTTTATGAACTTTTAGAGACATTTGAGCTAGGCAATCCCTTATCACCTTAAAACAAAGACGAAGTAGTCACCTGCTTTGTTCAAAAACTTATGGCCTCCTGCCACCAAGTGTGCGCCTTTTTGGACCACACTGTATAACCATTTGTTTTCTCTAGACAGGCCCCATTATCATCACTTTGCCCACACTTTTGTAAATTTGTATAAGTTTCAAATGGCTGGACTTTTTGAAATGTTTGATGTCTGTGAGTGAAAAACATGCGAAATCTAGAATTTCGCGGGTGGTTCTTGGCTTTCGCGCTCATTATATCAAAGAATGTAAGCTGTGGGCCGCTCCAGACCTTTGACCTCAACATATGAGGGATACCAGGGTGACCTATGACAGAAGTTGGTTCCAACTGGAAATTCAAATTTCAATGAGGTCCAAAAACATTTTCGGGACACACACACACAATTCATGCACACGCACACGGAATGCACTAAGTGGTCCTCAAGCTCTAGCTGGCGGCACACAAAAATTAAAAGTTATCTCTTCAACATAAGCATGGCCACGGTGAAAACAACTATTTAACAGTGGTGTTGTCTTCAAGACCAGCTCTCACTTGAGCTATTGGATTTCATTGTGTAGTTGCCGCGGACACCTCGTCGTCTAGTATCTTGGCTTCTTTCTCCTCGATGGTTGGATTGTGTTATGCGATGTCTGTTTCAGCCAGCATTCTTCATCTTTTAGTTTGACAGCTTCTAAGGCTTGAGTCGGATTTAACTGTGGAAGGAGCAAGACATCGTAATAGGATAGAAAAGGGCAGAGTTGAGTGTGCGGTCGCAGAAAGATCAAGAGGTGGCAAAAATAAATTTAAAGGGGATGGCCACCGATTTTAGTAGATGATTTTTATATTGATAGAATGACTTACGCCCAACTCCATCTGTGAAATTTTTGGCCTATATTTCAACCGTTTTGAATGAGACCTAAAAACACATGATTTGTAAGGCCCTGACGTGTTTATTGGTAAAAATTAATATTGGTCGACACAAATGTTTTAGGGCATATTTTCGCTCATATTCAAAACTAAACTCCGTTAGCCATAAAGCTTTCACAAGGGTAATGAGATAAAAATATAGTAGGCATCTTTAATACCAAATTGGACCACTTCCGGAAAAATTTGGTGTCCCTGGGGACGAGGCAATACGACTCGGGACATCATGGAAAATTTAAATAACTTGTGAAATGCAATTTTTTGACTGTAATCATAAATTAGTTGTATCTGGGGGTATTTAAAGCCATTGAAATGTGTGAAACACCCCAAAGTTAATGTTGAACAAGCAGGTGTTTTTTTTTTCTGACCATATTGCTCAGATCTGCACAAATGAATTTGCTGGAAAAATGATATGCCCTGAAAGATTAAACTTGTAACATCTATCAACATTCTTAGATTATCCATTAGATTTGAACATTTACTTTGCATATACTGACTGAATAGCCCAGTGAAATGCTTGTGCCTAGTGTCCTGTTGGCAAGCAGGATTTGTCATGTACCAAACGGTTGTTTTGCTATTGGCTTACAGGTGCTTGTTCCGATTTATGTCTATTGTGTTCTCTACTTGATATGAGAACCTGGTACTTTGCACATAGGCCCCATCAAGTACCGTGGGAAATAAGGCTGTCGATTCTAAACGGTTAAACGTTTAAACGCCAGCCGGCAGTTTAAACGGATAGTAATATTGCAAAACGTTTCAACGGGAAGCTTACTTTCATACCAAAAGTTTGCAAAATTCAATAACGAAAGCCACATTTTCCATCACTAAATCGCAAAATGAGTACAAAAATTCTTTATAAAGTACCATCTGTCACAATTTTTGATGCAATAACAAGTTAAAAACGTCTAAAATAATAGAAATCAGGCACAATTTTTTGGAGTATTCGCCGCGGTAGTCGGAACTTAACGAGTTACAAAAAAGCATGCGTGAGCCAACAAGGCACAACCACTTACTTCCGGGTGACGGGCTTGCCGAAGTAGGGCTTGCCGAAGTAGCCAGTCATGCACGCTGTACTATCGCGTGTTGGCTACCAAAATCAAGATGCCGACATCAACATGCACACGATTGCCGATGTGGTGAAACTTTACCATGAAAGTCAACTTTTAAATAAAATTTTACGTAAATTATGTTGATCATTTATTGTAATAAATAAAACTGACACCTTGTATTAAGTTAGCAACTTAATGACTGCATATAAAGCAAAGCTACCGGGCGATTCCGATGGGCTAGCCTGTCTTCTGATGCCGACTGGCAGTGAGGTAAATATCTCACTAGGCGTCCAGTTAAAAGTTTAAACGGTCGAAAATTTGCAGTTTAAATGGTAGAACAATTAAACGGAAAATCGGACGCCTAGTGGGAAAACAAACTTGTGGTTGTGATGCTAGACGCAAAAGGCATAAGGTCGCATTTCATAAGTTGGTCCTAAAAACGATACATGGTAGAAAAAAACAAATATTGTGCTATTTTCATTCAACAGAGTATTACATTTAATCAATAAATTCTAGCCCATGAAAAGTATACATTTTTGGAAAAGTTATATTACAATGTTGCCAAAAACAGCTAAGTACAACCTTGTTATACTGGGTGGCAGAAAGTAGACAGGGTGAAACAACAAAAAAGTAGCATTTTTCTGTAATGGTGAACTGTGTGGTTTCCTTTACTGAATGATATGTAGATCAAAATAAATACGGGTTCAGAAAGTATTACTTAGGCCCTTCAAACAAGCAAGGAAGAAAGAGGTCAATGAATAACCTTGGGTTAAATATACACCCCCCCCCCCCCCCCCCCCCCCCCCCCCCCCCCTGGGTGCAGTCAAAATTATGCTTATTTTTAAGTGTAAACTACATGTATTATAAGATTTTCATACTGATTTTCAGAGTAAAGCTTTCCTGGTCATTGGTAATGAAGCAAGTTGCTTTCTAAACATATATAACCCATACTCTGGTGGATTTTGATTATACGGGGTGATCAGAAATAAAATTACCCTAAATCTTGAGCAAAACTTCTGGTGCTTAACTGTCTTAATGCTTGGAAGTTGAAACAATAAAAATATTAGTAAACCAGTGTAGACAGAAAGTATATACATGTAGTGTAAGCCTCCTCTAAAACCAGCATTCCTTGATTAAAATCAATCTAGGGTGATAAAAATGGAAGGCAATCCTTCTGTATTCTCACATTTAAAATAGGGTCCTGCACATATACACAGAAAAAATTCTGAATATCCACTGATGTACAAAGCATAATCTGTCCGACATGCATTAAAAACATATTCACACTTCTAAAATATTGTCGACAGTACAAAATAAAGCAGTTTTGTGACTGATAAGCATGCTGAAAATGAATTTAAAATACACAAAAAATGTCATGAAATACATCCACCCTATACAATTTTGAACCCACCCTGTATATATATTATCTATCATATCAAATATTCTTGTGTTTAAAACAGGACCAGTGCAAAAAACCAGGCCAAGGGTTGTATTTCAACAAGATTAAGACATGTTTTGACCGATAAGACACAAACTAGAGTTAGAAATTTATGTCACAAAAGGTATTTTTTAACCCTGTATAATTTCTCACCTGTATAAATGCATTGGTGTTTCTTGCAGAATGGAATCTGTCGGTATTAAACAATGCTTATGAAAAAGAATTATTTCCTCACTCTGTAATACGTGTTCAGGACAAAGGTCAGAAATTGGTGTATTTTCAGTTTTTATGTGTAAGTCTATGGGCTGCTCCTCCACCGTACTGCCTCCGCCACCACTCCCCCCCTGACAGACTTGACAAGTTTAAACGTAACTCGCTATTATACATTCAAATGAAAGGGATTGTTGCATAAGAAAGAAAACAAAATCGCTACAAAATGACACCAATTGGTGTCATATATTCAGTACTTCCTGAACTATTTACTTTGAACATAAAAATTGGGGACAAAGGAAGATCTCCCACATATTGACAACCAAAACTTATGAAATGCGGACCATATGCAAAGCCCTATTAATACTGTGCTACTATTTGAGCCCTAACCACTAACAAGCCGATTTGTGTTTATATCTCGGAATTTCAAATGGATTTGAGGGGCTCACATTTCAGGAAAAAAATGAGAAAAAATACGGCCTTCATCTGATATCAAATCGATACTACTTCCGGTAATCAGGGGGGTCCCAAAGGCGATCGGAACATGCCACATTGTAAAATTGGCTCTATCAACAAAAATGCTTGATAGCAAGAATACAAATCATGAGTCGAGTAGTGCTGGAAGTTACACGTTTAAACGTGTACACGAATGGAAGGGTCAAGCACGTTTAGAAAATTCACTACACGTTACACGTCAGTAAAATTTTACTAACTTTTTCAGTAGTATTGTAATTGCTGAAGTCAAATTTTCACCACAATTTACCCACCGTCAGTGAAAAGTAAAGTTAAAAAAAGTTCCAATGCTGCTCCTAGAAACGGTTTCCGACTTTTACGGAAACAGGGGAATAACCAGTTTACCAAGTTCTTGTACGTGCGAGTGTAACCTTGGTAGTGTATTATTCTATGGAAAGATAAACTACCTACCGGGTATTATCAGCTAAAGGGACCGAACTTGGTAAAACAAAAGATGGAGGCACGCCATAGTGTTTTGTTGTTGGCGGTCTTTGGGAATTCAACTATTTTATTTTGGATTAAAACATGACGTAGGTAAGTACAAACAACATTTTATGGTTCAAGATGATAATCTGATCGAATGCAAAGCCGGTAACGCTGATTACGGACGATTTATGGCGCTAGAATTGCATTCACAGATGAAGCGCCATAATTCGCCAGTCGTTAAGTACCCATTTCCACAGTTTAAACAAAAATACGAGAGTTTAAACGGATAGGAAATTAAAGGGTAACTCCCAGCTCTAGAGGCGAGCAAGTAAATTGTTGCGTTCTGGCACATGCGATTTGAGGCTGAAGTTTGAAATGACTGGGAATTCCTGATGGATGAGGAACACAAATAAAACATACTGACCAACATTTAGAACCCCAAAAATCAGAATGCATGTGCCGTAAAGAAAGTAAACCACATCATCACAAAAGCGCTTCATTACGGGTGGTGCTATTTGTGGTCCACTTAAGGCCTCTAGTGGAGTGGAAAACAGGGTTCACCCAGAAAATCACTGAGAACAGCTAAGGAGACGCACGATAGTCAACCATCTTTTCTACCAAAACAAAGGGACAGTGATCATCATAGCAGAGATGCTAACATTGGAATTTTAAAAAAAAAGGGAAGATTTTGCGGAGGGAGCGCTTGCGTGACCGAGTCCCTCACGGCCGAGGGTCCAGGGGCAATTCCCCCGTGGGGTCGAGGGGGCGAAACCCCAAAGCTCTGATTCTATTGCTTTAAAGCACTTTGGAGCCCTTAAATACAAACATGCCAACTTTGGAATGACCGCTGTCAGTATTCCACAGACCCAAAGAATACAGTACTTGTGCCAAAGACAATGAAATGAAAGGTTAATGCCAAAGAGGCTAAACTTTAAAAGCTCATAAGAACTGAAAACTAAGATAACTATATAAATAATGGACTGCATCATGAGATAGAGCTCTTACAAATACAGCGTTTTCCAGAAAAAAGGGACAGAGCTCCGCCTGTCCGACACTGTCCGACAGCACCAGTTTTTAGAAACGGTCAGGGAGAAACTAAGTCCATTGATAATTTTATTTATATTAAATGAAAAAGGAGGAAAGTCCGAGAATTTTGAAAGGTCATAAGTTTGACAACTAATCATGAGAGAGCTTTTGGAATATCGTATCCTGAAAAAAAAATGGTAGTTCCGCCATTGACAGTGTCCCCATTTAAGGAACTGTCAGTAATGAAAAATGAACACAATCCACATGGAGAATATTGTTTAAGTACATTAGCAAATTAGAAAACTGTCTAAAACACTTGTAAAAGGCTCATAACTTGAAAACTAAGCTACCTAATGAACTGCATCCTGCGATAGAGCGCTGAAAATACACAGCTTTTTCCAGAAAAAATGAACAGAGCTCCGCCATCTGACAGCCCCATTTAAGGACTTGTCAGTAGGACTAAGTCCATAGAGAGATTTCTTAAAAAGTACATGAAAAATATCAAGCATGAACTTTAAAGCTTGAAAACCTCAAAACAAACTAAATGGCTATAACAATGCATTGTTTGTTGGTATATCCCTTTGCATTGTTTGCAGTTAAGTAGTTAACTAACAGAACCATCAAAGGGGGGGGGGGGGGGGGGACATTTAGCATACAGCAGTTAATGGTTAAATAAAATATTAAAAGCGATGAACCATCCGAAAGTCGGGAGAAAACGATGTCGGAAACCAGTTTAAACCGACTTTATAAATTGAAAATCTTTTCAAATCTTGTTCTTTTATTGACTCTGAAAAGATAATGCCCCTCTTTCCTTAACTTTTTGTTCTTTTCTTTATTTTCTTTCATTAAAATACTTAAATCGGAGATTTTCTATCAAAAATCGGGAGACGGGAGAGCAAACGAAAAACCGGCAGTCTCCCGCGGAAAACGGGAGAGTTGGCATCTCTGTCATATAGAGCCGACGGTCCTTATGGAGGAGAACCTAACCAATGCATATGCAACAAAGAAGTGCAAATACCAAGAACTAGTGGCTGACTGTGAAAGCCGAGGATGGTCTACCACTCTTTCCATAGAAAGTAGGAAGCAGAGGTTTCTGCAATATACATCAGTCAACAAATGCCCTGGCATCCTTGGGCAATCCTAAAGGAAAGAGAAAGGCTATAACGGATACAGCAGCCAAATTGCACTTAGAGCGAGCTATGTCATCTGGAGCTACGAGCAACTCCAGTAATATGCTCTGAAGGAAGTGAATGTTTGAGCGCTCACAAAACCCAGTTTAAGCCCGCCAAAGGTCCTGTTCCAAAGTCCAGAGACCTTAGAACAACACTAATCTAGACAAAGAGATACTGCAATAAGGTGAATTTTCCCTCCGAAAAGGTCCCTTCACAGGGGGAATTATATCATGAGTGCTTATCTTAAACGGATAAACTAGGTTCCGAATGTGACCGCGCTGGTGTTCTACCAATGAAACTATTCTCTATTTTTTTCAGAAGTATAGTTTTTTATAAAATATTTTCGTAGAAATGAATGGGTTTCCAGAATAGATTGGGATAACAGGCACTGTTATGCCCAGGGCTTTCCAAAGTACCATTCATTAGGACACTGACATTTGAACAATAGTGCGCCCTCAAAGATGTTTCAAAATCGATATTTTTTGCATTGTTAAAGCCTTTTATATACAAAAGTACTCACCCCCGAAATATAAGACCAATCAGCTTCCTTATGGGTAAACAGAAGGATTTTTATAATTTAAAATTCAGCAGACGACG
>JAMKCH010076439.1:0-14820 GCA_023653785.1 Ophioderma brevispina
TTGTCTGAGGAGGCATCAGGGTAAATGCCTTTTGCAAGTGCACCAGTCATTGGCCTTGAAGTCATAGTTCAGTGGCTTTTTCCACTGGAACACCACTCATATGCTAACTGACACCGATCAATACCCTACACGCCAAACTATTTTATTACATCTTTTCTTTTTTTTCAGTTACAAAGCTAGCCATCAATCCAAGCAGCCCATATTCAGCAATTTAGTGGAGCAAGACAGTGGTATTGTCACTGCTGGCGGCTATCATGGCCTCTACTGGCAGTACCACAGCAGGTGGTGCTGGAGATATCACAGACCAGTATGAACCATGTGACAATGTTGCCCATGTGAGAGCCGTATTACATGATGCTGTGGAGGAATACAATAAGGGACATCCTAAGATCAGGATCTCTCTCTACAGGGTTCAGTTCAAAGCTAGGTATGTTGTAGTGTGGTGTGTGAAAGGAAGAAAGAAGGGCTGATTTGTCTTAAAGGTGCTTGTTCCAATTATTCAATTGGTGTTCTCTACTTGTAGTATGTATGCCCCATCAAGTACGTGGGAAACAAACTTGCGGTTTTGATGGTAGAAGCAAAATGGCATATTGCAAACCCTATTCTCAATTACTGGTTAATATTAATGGTTAACAATTAAAAAAATGTTAGATCAAGAAGAATACTGCAGACTTGTCCAGGGTTATCATGATGGCATGATAAGACACTAAATGGTTTGGCAAACCAGAAATCATAGCTGGCAGTTGCATAAATACCAGTTTTCTGTCTTGGGTCAGGGTGGGGTACTAATTATAAAAGAATGCCCAACCCAAAATCTGCTCTGAATAAAAATGAGAACCACTCAACCAAAACGAACTGAATTTCTTCATGGCAAGATGCTCAATTGACCCATTCTTTATGAACAAATAAAACCACAAGCCATAAATCAAATTAAAAAAGGGGGACAAATATCAATTTTATTTTGGGGCAAAGTTTTTATTGGGTCACCCTGTAAATGGCAGACACATACTTGAAATTCAATCTTTCATTTTTCTAAAAATCTCCCCATTTGTGCTACTATAGGAAAACATCCAGAGCAGAGAGTGTGGGCGCCTTCTGGCGCGTATCATCATGTCACCACATGATGTAGGTCACGCCCTCCTGGTTGCCCCGATGGTAACCCAGGCCAGAGTGATCTGTTTGAAGACTGGCAGCTTAAACCTGTGTGGATTTAATGTTTTTGAAGTGAAAACAGCTCCTATACGGGCCAAAACAACTTACAAAATAGAGCGTTCAAATCTGACATGGTGTCAGCATACACTAGGGCAGAGGTGTTCAGGGTAAGTGAACCCCATCTCCATAACAACCACTTCAACTTACAAAATGAGCAGTTCAAGTATGAACAATGGGTCAGCATACACTAGGGCAGGTGTCAGGGAAGTGAACCCATCTCCCATAACGGCCAAACCAACTTACAAAATAGAGCAGTTCAAATCTGACATGGTGTCAGCATACACTAGGGCAGGTGTCAGGGTAAGTGAACCTATCTCCCGCAACAGCCAACAACAACTTACAAAATAGAGCAGTTTTCAAATCTGACATGGTGTCAGCATATACACTAGGGCAGGTGTCAGGGTAAGTGCAACCCATCTCCCATAACAACCACTTCAACTTACAAAATAAGCAGTTCAAATCTGACATGGTGTCAGCATACACTAGGTGCAGGTGTCAGGGTAGTGAACCCATCTCCCATAACCGGCCACAACAACTTACAAAATAGAGCAGTTCAAGTCTGACATGTGTCAGCAACACTAGGGCAGGTGTCCAGGGTAAGTGAACCTATCCCCCGCACAGCCACAACAACTTACAAAATAGACAAGTTCAAATCTGACATGGTTGTCAGCATATACACTAGGGCAGGTGTCAGGGTAGTGAACCCATCTCCTATAACGGCCACAACAACTTACAAAATAGAGCATTTCAAGTCTGACATGGTGTCAGCATACACTAGGGCAGTGTCAGGTAATGAACCCCTCCTATAACGGCCACAACAAACTTTACAAAATAGAGTCAGTTCAAATCTGACATGGTGTCAGCATACACTAGGGCAGGGGTCAGGGTAATGAACCTATCTCCCGCAACAGCCACAACAACTTACATAGAGAATAGCATTCAAATCTGAATGGTGTCAGCGTACACTAGGGCAGTGGCAGGGTAAGTGAACCTATCTCCCATAACACCCACGTCAACTTACAAAATAGAGCAGTTCCAAGTCCTTACATTGTGTCATCATACACTAGGGAGGTGTCATGGTAAAGGGAACCCATCCTCCCGTTATGGCCACAACAACTTAGCAAAATAGAGCAGTTCAGATGGTCCTGACAATCATAGGCGTGCCCCAGGAAATGTTGATTGAGGGGGGCTGGACTAAAGATGTTCGCACCATGAGAGCGAAGCGAGCGGAGCGACTAACGGGTGGTGCCCAGGCCCGCTTAAGGGCCCCTGTGTGGGGTCCAGGGGCAACGCCCCGGAAAGGGGGTCCAGGTGGAAGACCCCTGGAAGCCTCCTGAGGTTTTATGGGTTTTCAAGACCTGAAAACGCCTTTCCTTGCGTACTTCGACACTTTTTGATCCGCATTTGCATGAAAAAATCAAATAAATGTAACCATAAAAATCATCCATTTGTCACTTGCTAAGCCGTATGTATTTTCTTCTTTTCCTCTTTTCTCCTTCTCTTTCCTCTTTTTTTCTTTCTCCCTTCCTCTTTCTTGCTTCCTTCCCCCCCCCCTCTTTTTTCTTGAGAACTCCGAGTGGGGCTTTATCCCCCAAAGGCCCCCCCCCCCGGGTACGCCAGTGACATGGTGTCACATACACTAGGTGCAGGTGTCAGGGTATTGAACCCATCTCCCATAACAGCCACAACAACTTATAAAATAGAGCAGTTTCAAGGTCTGACATGGTTTCCAGAATACACTAGGGCAGGTGTCAGGGTAAGGTGACCATCTCACCATAACGGCCACAACAACTTTTACAAAATAGAGCAGTTCAAGTCTGACATGTGTCACTACACTATGGCCGGTGTCAGTGTAAGTGAACCCATCTCCCATAACGGCCACAACAACTTACAAAATAGAGCAGGTTCAAGTCTGAACTGGGGTCAGCATACACTAAGGGCAGGTGTCAGAGTAATTGACCCTATCTCCCGCAACAGCCACAACAACTTACAAAATATAGCAGTTCAAGTCTGACATGTTTCAGCATACACTAGGGCAGGTGGTGCAGGTAAGTGAACCGCATCTTCCTATAACGGCCACAACAATTCCAAAATAGAGCAGTTCAAATCTGACATGGTGTCAGCATACACTAGGGCAGGTTTCAGGTAAGTGAACCCATCTCCCATAACAGCCACAACAACTTACAAAATAGAGCCGTTCAAGCTGACATGGTGTCAGCATACACTTGGCAGGTGTCAGGGTAAGTTGGGTAAACTAATATAAAATTGTGACTCGTAAAATGATGGTTGCAAAAAAATGGGAAAACCTACGCATCATGAGGAAAATAGAGGATAAATCTTTCCAGATTTGGAAAATGACAAAACAATTGGCAATAAATCTGGGATTTCCATTCAGATTGACATGTTAATTGTCCTCTGTTTAGAATAGATTAATGCTTTACAAAATTACCTGACATTGACCAAAATTTTGAAAAGACTGGAAATGCTTGGAAATGAAAATATAAATTATATGGGAAACCTTATTATTCACTCTCTAGCCTATCCTTATCATGGGTTAGGTTTATGGAGTAGAGTTGCAAGGTTGGAATTAGGTGTTCTAAGATTCAAATGACTAAGGAACTATAAAGATAATGAAGTCACACTTTTGATTTTAGTTTATTTTCTTACATTTCTTAGATCATTACACTGAACTGATTTCCTTTACACCAATTTGACTGAAACATATGCATTTCTTCTGGAGAAGTGAAATGCCCCAAAATTACCATTTTTTAGCACCCCTAAAAAGGAGAAAATGGACTTCGACAGTTGATCCCAGGTCACACCCTGTCACCATGACTCTTTCCTCAATTCCGTTTTGGCCGCCATACAAAACGGACGCGTGTACATCGCGCTCTGTTTTATTAGCAGCCAATTTATCTTAGATTGTTTGATACTGGAACTGTTGTCGTCTCAAACGGAATACCCCTACTACTATACCAATACTATCGGATATATTACTGGATTAATATACTTGATTTTAACGCTCTATTGGACGTGAAATAAGGAGATTTTTACGCCCTTCGGAGAGCTTTTTATTGTGTATCCTTTTTTTGCCGCGATGCTGGTCATGTGATCTGTGAGCGGGAACCCAAGGTAAACAAGGCAAGCCATTGGCGCACGTGTTGCGTGCTTTGGCTGCCTTACTTCTTGTGATCCCTGTTTTCTGTTTTTTTTGTATTTGTCATACTTTCAATAAAACAGTTCATTGTGAGTGTGGTCTATTATTTTTATTCTTATGCTTGTTGTATTTAATAAAATATGAAAACTGACTTTGGAAAATTCTTTACCGTGTGTGACGTTGTTACCGCGACGGTATCTTGGTCTCCGCTGGCGGGCCGTGTCTTACCGCGGCTCGCCTTTTTTTTTCTTCTTCGTTTTCGTTTCGACACGCGCGCCCCTCTGGCTCGCTTCACCCCGCGCCCGCCCGTGACCCTCTTTCTCCGTGCTTCATTACGGGTCTCGCTTCCGCTGTCGCTCCGTTGTGGCTCGTTTTGCGGTGGCCTTTCAAGTTTTTCAATGATTCGCCATTGAACACTGGTTTCCCCTGTCTATGTTTCCGCTAAGGGAAGGGGGGTGGTGTTTCGGGCTCCGTCCGAGGTTCTTCCAATGCGGCCCCGCTGCTTTGGGAGCACCTACAGATGTTGTAGCTTCGGCTACTCATTCGTTTTAGTAGGGCGTTTCTCTCTCGGGAGTTCCGCCCGTCTACCTCGCTACCGGCCGCTTGCTCGCCTGGTCGAGCCCTAGGGGCTTCTCTGGTGCAGGCTAGCGCGGTCTGCTCTGCTTTTTTCCATCGGGTAAATTTTGGCGGCTGCGGACATCCCGGTAGAGCAGAGGCGTGCTAGTCGGCCGCCTCCTCGGGGGCTTGACTGACTACCACGCTGCCGGCGCTGGCTCCCCCCCGGCCCTGATTTAGCTTCGGTTTGCTTTATCCGTGCAGGCTAGCGTGGTCTGCTCTGTCTGGCCTTTTTCCCTGTGGGAATGGGCTGCTGCAGTCCGTCCGGTAGCGGTGTTGTTGGCTATGGTGACCCCCGGGTTCCTCTCGGGCCGATCCATCGGCCAGACCGAAACCCGGCGCTCTTGGTATTAGATTCCCTCGGACTCTGTGACCTCGAGTTCAAAGCTTGCCGTAGGTGTTACTTGTCTCGGTGGCTTGTGCTCTTCGTAAAGCCCTGAGGTGGTTCCACCTCGGCGGCGCCCCGCTATGGGGGCGGCCGCGGGTGTCGTTTATACTCACTGCTCCCCGGCATGCTAGACTTCTATCCACGCGGTGTCAATCTGGCTGTGTGCTGCTTCACAAACCAGCCCTTCACAGGCTAGGTGAGGCGCGCGGCGTCTCGCTATAGGTGGTTTGCCCCCGCTCACGCGGGTACCGTGCGCGTTACTGGTTGGCGGTTCATCCAGCGCTAGTTCCCGCTAGTTCACTCAGTCGTAACGGCACATGCCCCGCATGCTAGCCTTCTATACCCCGCCGGGGTTATCTGGCTCGTGCTGCATTCTTCACCCACACAAGCCTTCATGGGCTAGGTGGGGCGCGTGCGGCGCTTCGTCTAGGTGGCCCCCCGCTCACGTGTTTTTCCGTTTGCGATACTGTGCGGTTCGTCCAGCGCAGTTTCCCGCTACGCGTTTCCGCCTGTACGGTACACAACACCGCCCCGTGTGTTGTTTTTCCGTTTCTCGGCGCCTCAGTGGTGTAGTCCTTCGGGGCTTGCCCTCCACTGGGGACTCATGCAGGCTGCAGATGCCCTTTGAGGCGCCTGCGGTGCCCGTGGCTTAGCCTTGTCCGCTATAAGTCTCTCCTCCTCGGTTTATAGCTCGTGGCTGGTCGGGACTTTATGGCTGTTTCCCTCCCCCCTTCGGGCGGGAGTACTCCTAAACTTTTATAGCGTCTCACCTCTCGGATGTGATTGGCTTGGGTTTATTGGTTACCATTCAATCCCTACCTATGCCGCGTCTCCTCCCCGTATGTGTGCGCTGCATTGTGTGCCGTTGATATATTAATTCCGCCGTCATCGCTTGATTTCCGGGCTTAACCACCGCATCTGCCTCCTCTTCGGGGGCTGCTGCTCGGGGGTTGTTTGTCCGCCTTCCCTGTGTTGACTTTCAACTCTCGGCGCCGCGACTGTCCCTCCCTTGCGTGGATGTCGCGCCGCCTTGGTTCTCGGGCATCCCCTCAGTGATGCTGTAGGTCTCGGTGGTTCCCTTGTCTCCTTTGGGCCTACCCAAGTTTGATCTTTGGCGGGGCTCCCCTACTGGGCGGCCTAGCTGAGTGGCTTCACCCCGGCTGGCATGTTGCCTTTCATTGGGGTGGACCCTCTCAGGCCTTGTTGTAGTCCCAGGGGTTACCTGCGTCATTTTCTGACGTTGCTCTAGCTCTGCAAATGCAGGTTCCCCCCGATCTTGGGGGTGCTCCTGCCCTGCCGTTGGCGGGCCTAGCTTCGCCCTCGGCCGGGCACGGGGCGCATCCTGCCGTGCCACAGCTTGCAGCTTTTTTCGTTCGGGACCCAGACTTAGCCTTTATCACTCTGCCCCACGATCTCCGCTGTGTTCTTTCGCTGCTTGGGCTCCCTTATGGAGCTTGGATAACCTTGGGCATGTCCGCTACCCACCCCTCCCACTGCTTGTCGCTCTGGGTCGCTCGGCTCTTCCTTCGCTGCCCTGCCATGCTGTGCAGAGAGCTGCCTATCCGTGTGTTCGGCTCTGTTCTGCCCCGGTAGCCTAGCCCTCGTGGTGCTAGTTTCGTGGCCCGTTTCCTCCCCGGTGCGCCTTCGGGGGCTTGAGGCCCTTTGGTTCTCTTCCAGTTAGGCGCGGGGTCATTTCTAGGCCTTTGGCTGTCCTGGCTCTTAGAGACTCTGGCTGGTGGCTTGCGGCTACTTAGCCTGGGTCCGCCGTCTCCCTTGGGGAACTTGGACTCTGGCTATAATGCCGCTTCGCTGCGCCCCTCCTGGGGATCAGCGGGGCCTAGTGCCGCTTCCAAGTCGGGCCTAGTGACGGTTGCCATCTGGCGTTAGTCTCCGTTCCCCCTTGGAAGTCTAGACCAATATCAAGCTTGGCTTGATACTGGTCTTTGGTCTTTAGCCCCTGGCTTCCTTGGGAGATCCGTGCCTTTATCCTTGGGCCTTTGATTGCGCCTTGGGCCTAGGCCTGGGGGGCGGGTTTAAAATCGCCTAGCTTTGCTTCTCGACTGAGACCCTTCATCTCCATTAGGGGTAGCTGGCCCTGGTGCTTCCCACGCAGCTTGGCCGGGCCCTTGTCGGGCCTAGCCTGGCCTAGGGCTGATGGCCCTGCTGCTGGTGTATTACCTTGGCCCCCTTCTGGGGTTTATGCGGCCTGTGCCTATGCTGTTCTGGCGTGGCCCCTCGGGGCTCACTGGGCCGGCCCAGGCCTGGGGGTAGTGGGCCTTATGTCCTTCTCCCTTGGCCTTTCACCCTGTATGGGGAATCTGATCTTTGCGGCGCCTTGGCCTTTCCCCTTGCCCTCCGTCCTCACTGTCCTTCTGTTCGTGTCAAGCGGACCTCGGCCTACATGCGGCTGGTGCCCTCCGCCGGGCCCTAGCCTGCTCTTGCCGTCCTCGGCTTTTTGGTCCTTCAGTCTTGACCTGATGCTCTGGGTCCCCCATTGGTGGCTTGGCTCCCACCCGAGGTGGATGCCCTCGCCCGCGCTGGGCTCTGTTGTCCTGCGTCAGCTGGTGGTTTGGCCTCTGTTGCCTAACCTTACCGTGCTCCCAGGCCTTACTCCTACCCTTGGAGGTCTTCCGATCTGCCTGGACTCCGCCTACTGTTGGGTCCGTGTCTTGACCGTGAATCCCTTCTCCTGTTTGTTCGGAGGTAGGGGCTGGGGGCCCTTTGACAGTTCTCGCACATCTTTGGCTCCCAGCTGAACTAGCTGGTCCGCGTCTCCCTCTCCTCGGGGGGACCTGGACGGGTTTTGGTCGGCTCGACGACGGTGCCCCCCTCTTTATGGCTCGTTGTCCGGGCCAGCGTTGGTGGCTCGTCCGGGCCTAACGCGGTCCGGGCCTGAAGCCCGGGGTGTGCTCCCGATTCGTCGGGTCTGTCGTAGGGGGGGGTTCCCCCCTCCTCTCCAGCGGTCTTCAGGCTTCCGTTGTTCTAATATCTTCACTTGCGGGTTTTCTTGCCGCGCCTTCTGTCTCATCTGTGCTGACTAGTGGGAATCCCCGCGTCGGGGTATTCCTTGTTTGGTGGTTCTCGAACTCGCCTTCACTGTCACTGGCGCTTTTTTCTCAGTTGTTCTGGCAGTCGGCTTGGTTCTGTCTTCCCGCCACGTGGTGCGACTTGGGCTTTGTGGCTTTTCCGCTTGTAACCGCTCGTGGTCCGGGACACGTTCGGTTGCTTCTGGCTCCTGTCTCGACCTGGGAGCTCTGAACATGTGGTCTCCCGCTTCCGACTTCTGTCGGCGGGGAGCTTCTCGCTCCCTTCGTGTGGATATGTCTCTGGGGGCGTAATCCCCTTGTGATTCATTCTTCCATGTCCTGACGTCTCGAGTTTTGTTGACGGATGTTTGGTTACTACACAACTCCCTTTTCTTCTCTCGAGGCGTTGGTGATCCCTTTTTCGGTATCTCGCCTGTTCGGATAGCACCTCTCCGGTGACTCTCCTCGGGAGATATTGTTCGAAGCTGCTGTCTGTCCGCATGACCTCTTGCTTGTGGCACCTTATGCCCGTAGCCGGTGTTCGGCTACGTGCTTCTGTTTGCCTCCACATACCGATTCTACGTTCGGTCCCAGAAGGTCCGCATGTTAGGTTCATTCTGGCCTTCTACTTCACCTGTGTTTCTCTGCTGACAGTCCGCCACGGGTTTGGCTTCTGCTCGGGCTTTTTTCCCGCAAAGTTAGTGATGCTCTCGCTCGGGTCGCCTCTCGTGGCTCGACCTCGTGTTTCTGCAGAGCTAAGCTCTCTGGTCTCCCCTCTGGGTGACTTCTCGGTGGTTTACCCACGTTGTCTACTTTTTGGGCCGTTTGGTCGCTGGCCCTGAAAAAAAAATCTGGGGGAGTTGCTAGTTGGGGGTGCTGGTGTTGCCGCGCCCCGGTATTGCGGAGGTCTGCCTCGATCTTTCCTCGGTGGTTCTGTCTAACCTCCGAGTCGAGGCCTTAATCGTCCCTCCCTCTCCTGCTGTTACAGCCTGAGTTGGGACTTTTCGCTTATTTGAGGCTTTTGTTAGCTGTCTCCGATCCTCCGTTGTCTGGATTTTTGGTCGACTAGCTCAGCCTCCCATAGTTAAGGTTGTTTGGTTCGGCCTTCGGTAACGTTGGCCCTCGTTCCATTGACTCCTGTAATGCGTCTGTCTTGAACCCGAAAGCTAGCTCCCTCTTGGGATCTGAGTTTTTATCGGCGAGTCTCTTGCGAAGCCCCCCATAAGCCTTTGGGTGCGGCGTCGCTCTAGTCCTTGGGGCGGGGTCCTTTTTACTGGTGCCGTTCGGGTCCCTTTCCCTTTCCCGGATGGATTAGCTCGGAGAATTCCAATTCCCTTCTCCTTTGTCAGCGTCTTCTTCCGGTCAGGTGTTGACTTTCTCTCAGCCCTCAACGTGGCTGGGGCCTTTAGCCTTACTTCAGTCTCTCAACCTTATCTCCCCGGGTCTCTCCCCGGCGGGTTCATCTGTGGTGTTCCTGCGGTCCCCCCATCTCGAGGGGGGGCCCCTCCTTGGTTTTTTGATCCGCCCTCTGCTGCGGGTGCTTTTGGCCCTTTTTCTAGGGCCTACGTCGCATTCCAGTCTCCTTCAGAGTTCTTCCTTTCGCAGATTCCTTAGGCTTGGTTTTTTCCCTGCGGGCTTCTCGGCTTGGCTCTTCTTCCTAAAAAACTTGGCTAGGTCATTTACAACACATGTATAAGTCTAAGGTCCTGTTACTCACCCTTCGTGTACTCCACTGTCTAGGTGAGTTATGGCTTCTTTGACTTTTGGAATCTAGATTCCATGGTTTTTTGCTCTGGCGCTTTTGATCAACCTTTTGCTGCATCCTGTCGCCTCTCTCTCTCTGATATACTGCTCCCACCACCTCCGATAAGTGCTATCTGGTTTTGATTGACATTATTCATTCAACGGTGTTAATAATGTTTCAGTCAACACACCATTGGTGTAAAGGAAAATCCGTCAGTGTAATGATTATTCAAAAACACATTATATTATAAAAAGTTTTTAAATCAATAACTGAAGCCTGAGTTCCTTTCCAGTGTTGACTTGTTCTTCCTTCCCGCTTCCAGACCCGCCCCACAGCATGATATGGGATGTGGGCGTCCGTGGGGGCTATGGCCAAAACGGTATTGGGTAAGAGTCAGGTTCGACAGGGTGTACCTGGGGTCCTGGTCGGTCCATTTTTTCTTTTAGGGGTGCTGAAATGGTATTTTTTGGGGCATTTCCCTTCTCAGAAGGATAATGCATATGTTTCAGTCAACAATTGGACAGGAAACCAGGCTTTCAGTTGATATTGATTTATATTAAAACATAATGTGTTTTGAATATTTGTCCATGGAGAAAAGATCTTCTGCTCTTCATCAAGAGAGGAGTTTATTGAATGAGGATTTCCTGTGTATGTGAGTGAGTTTGTTGTGACGGGTGCCATCACACACCTTTTTCTGTTGATAGGAGCAGACATCAATCATCAACTCAATCCGTACTGAGGTTTACTGCTCTGGTGGATTGACTTATACAAGAGAAACCGCATGGGAATTCTTCCTTAAGAAGTAAGTCATCTAGAACACTCTCACAACCGCAACAAGCAGTTTCAGTTTTTTGTGATGCTTATTTGAAAATTTGAAGCCTTAAAATTGTGTCATCAATGCATAGGTTTTGGTGTGAAGTATGACTTCATTTCAGGGACACCAGTAAGGACAGTGTCTTATTCTGCTATCTGTTGATCTCTTTCTCAGAGCTGTTCTTGTTCTTTGGTAAATTTAAAATGAAACTAACTACACCCACTTTTGTCTTTCCCTTCTACATAAAAGAAACAATTGTTTTATTTAACTAAAATCAACTAATTAGTAGGATTGATAGTGAACAGCACCTCTAAGGGCATCCACATTGGTCCTGGCTGACAAAATTCATGATTCGATCAAGAGTCACCCATTCTTTAGTAGGATTGATAGTGAACAGCACCTTTAGGGGCAACCACATTAATCCTGGCTGACAAAATTCATGATCTGATCAAAAGTCACCCATTCAATTCAATCATAGTCCAGTGAACAGTGGCATGTCATGAATAGACCGGATATTTTATTAGTTTATTAAATTAAATATTGTATTGAATAAACAGATAATGTTCAAAAAAGTAAATTAGGGTAGTACATGGCAAGCATAATTTCGCACTTATTTAGAGCTTACTGCAGAACAGCCTCTAAGTGCATATTATTATTTTTCCGAGAGTAGGAAATCAATATTTTTTCGGTTCACCTAGTTAAGCGCACAAACTTAACGCTTATTAGATGATGATAATCACCCTCAACAACTCACTATCACCCCTGGGTAGAGAGACACAAGTGAGGTAAAGTGCCTTCCCCAAGTATACAACACATTGGCTGCAGCAGGACTCAGACCCACCACCTTTAGATGGGTCAAGTGTTTTATCCATTGGACCACACATGCCTGGAACATGTGGATTCTATTGAGCTCTTGAATGGCTTTGATTTTCATTCACTGTTTCTTTGTACATTATTACATCACTTGAGCCTCTTTGGTTCCATCTGTAATATGTTGAATGGCAGGAAATTTGAAATTTTTAATTTACACAAAAATGGTGTTTGTGTTTTATTTTGTCTGCAACAGTGGGAGAAATAGTAGCATTTTCTTCTCTCCTTTAACATGTTGATGCCAATTTGAAATTTAGATTTGATAATGAATGTTATATATTTTCTGACAATGTTTTTCATCCCCCCCCCCCCACTTTTCTCAGTACTGTATCCGAGAACTTTCGAGTGATTCTAGATTTCATCCACCACTGGTCAGGCCTTTCAGCGCCGAGTACGTGAATATCCAGCTCTGACACAGCACCTCAAATCTATGTGGTTTCAACACTTGGACTATGGAGAAACCTGGTTTGACCCATTCCATGTTTCACCTTAAAGGTACAGTAGTTTATATCATTGTTGGTTATAACACCTATCTGCATCAGCCCTAACAAACTAAAAGTTTAATCAATGGCAATAAAGTGCGCCTCATAATCTACATAATTTGGCTAATTTTGTTTGTGGGTAGGTATGTGGGTATGTACGCAAAAGGCTCCGTCAGTTTTTAGATCCATATTGCGCCAAATTGACATGAAAGGTGCATAAGGATACCAGGCGGGTTCTACCCGCGTATTTGGACGAAATTCCGTTCGTAAATGGCTTAAAAATCTACGAACATGTGCGTCGTTGCTATGATAAATTAACCATTTGGTTTGTACGCGTTACTAAGCGGTGCGTATTCGTGGTGCGTTTGCTACGGGTGGTATGCGTGCAACTGTGACTAGCGTAAGACGCTATACATGCTATATACGGTAACGCAAAAAACAGGCTGCTTATAGTGCAAACGGTGGGGGAAAGAAAGAAACGCCAGGAACACATTCATGTTTATTTCCTTTGGATGTCTTATGTATTGGATACTACGTGTTAATTATCCCACAGAGATTTGAGAAGAAAAAATAAATACACGGAAAATTACTGAAATATTGACGTTTTAATTTTAGAAAATAGGAACTATATAGGCTTAAGCTATATGGGATATGCTGCAAACTACTAGGAATAAAAATAATAATTACAGGATGTTGTGAACGTGGTGTGGGGGGGACATTACGGGATGAATATTGACGTTTTAAATTTCGAACATAGAACTATAGACGCTACTACATCTATCAGGATGGTGAGAACTTAATAGGGATTACAGCTTACTCCACGGGGAGTACTTTTGGGAAAAAGTGCACGGAAAGTTATAACGGGATTAAATATTGGAGTTTTAATTATTTAAAAAAAATTACAATAAAAATAAAATATACAGAAATTTATACGTGATTAAATATTCGTTCATTTGACGATTCCTTAAAAATCGGTAACTAATGGGCTATAGGATTTGACAGGTCCAGGAATTTGATTTTATTAAAAGTGTTAACAATTACAAAATTTGCGACTCGGTGGATTCCTTACGTTCAGGTGACGGGTTTGGTTGGCATGGTCTTTGCATAGTGAGTTCACTTCTTCAGTGATCGCTTTAGTTTCAGTGCGCTCCGTTCACTCAACTAGCGGAGCCCGCGCAAAGCGCAGGCCTCCGGCTAGTATTACGAATTAATACTGAGCCCAGGCCGATTGTCAGCGCTAAACCGTCACCCCCATTGGGTTTCTAAGGAAATCGATGAGGAGGGTAGCTGGTTACCTTTAGAATGAAAAAGAAAGATCTATCCTACACGGCGTCAACTCTAAGTAAGTCTAATGGCAGACATAGCACATTCACACATCTGCCTTGCGTATCGCATGGTTTCCCAAAAGCTAGATCCCCGCCGAAAACTGTGGATTACGTCAGGAAGGGCATCCTTTCAATTATCTTTTTTGGCTCAATAAATCCTCACACGATTAATTGCTGAGTGTGAGGTGTTATCCGGCCACCTCATTTAGAGGGACAAAACAGATTTAAACCTTGGTTTAACAAAAAAATCCACGTCGCGGTTCTCGAACCGCTAAATCCCCCGGCTGGAGCGGTGTACAATTTTAAATAATCAGCTGCAAATGTCATTACCCTTGTGCTTTTTTCTTTTTCAGATAGTTTGTTCACAAGTTTTTGGTGAAAATACCCCAAATTTAAGCCCATAAATATGCAATTAGCTAGTTAATTAGCATGTCATGCGCCACAACCTAATCATCGCGAGAGTACATGATTCCCCACCCCTCCACCAATTTATCAAAATCGGACTTATGGATCTTCGATAGTTTGTTCACAAGTTTTTTGGTGAAAATACCCCAAATTTTGCCCATAAATATGCAAATTACTGATTTTAATTAGCATGTCATTCCGCCATCAACCTAATCAGCGCAGAGAGTAACTGATTTCCCCACCCCTCCACCAAGTTTCATCAAAATCGGACTTTTGATCGTCATAGTTTGTTTTGCACGAAATCAGATAGGTTGGTTGTGTCAACATACCCCAAATGAACCATTAATTTGCAAATTAGGTACACTACAATTTAAGTCATTCCACGCCATAATCTTAATCAGATGAAGGGCATGCAGTCCGATCCCACCCACCAAGTTACATCACCATAACCCTTATGGTCTCATGTTATCCGTTCACAAGATTTGTTTGACGCCGATTCCTTGACTGATAGAATAATCCCCCTTCTGCTTTTCAAGCCAGGGGGATAAAAACGGAGCACATCAGAGGTTTTCCAATCAGGTATGGATAATGCTGACATGGAGTAGTTTGCTGATTTTTTTCACATTATATTCTTTAAGCGTTCACTGAAAGTTGGTTCCATTTCAACTTTTGAATACTTATCTTATTATATCTTAATGTTATGTGCCTTGTAGGTGAAGAAGCCTGATGCCCATACAGAAGGAGAACCTAGCCCATCTATTGGCTACTATGCACTTGTCTGT
>JAMKCH010076441.1:0-24488 GCA_023653785.1 Ophioderma brevispina
ACAAGTTTGTAGTAGCCAATATTGAATCCTCAGAGTCATAACCTGGGATTGCCGCCGTTCAACTTCTATGTTGCCTTCTTAACACCCAGGTTTTAGGAGGAAGAGAACAGAAAATTATGCTGAAACGGCGGCCATTTGTGTTTTCGAATGTGAAGGTGAAAAACGGCAAACGGCCGCACCTGTGTTAAAAGTATTTTCGATTTCAGCACCCTCGAAATACCCTAAAACAGTTGCTTAACCACTTTTAACATAAAATGCCCCTCAACACTTTATTGGAGCACAATATTCAATTTTTGGACCGGTCTAAAATACATATAATATAAACTCGACTAATATACAACCGATTTCAACCATCGGACACTTCAAAGTGGCAATTTTACCCCACTTATAATACCAGACTAGGTTTTAACACTTATCCCATAAAAAATATTGAAAAAGCAAACAATTTCACATTCAGTCATCTGTGACAATGGCTAAAAGGTTAGATGTAATCATGCAAAGTTCCAAAAATATAAACAGGGGTTGCATTTAACCTTGCTTCATAGTAGCAGAGGGTGTTTTGAAACTAAGCCCCATAATTAACATTGCAATGTGCTATAATGTTCTGTACTAAACAAATGCCAGTAATTTGGGCAGTTGTAAAAGAAGAGTAAGGAGCACAAAAACATTTCATTATTACATTTTTTTAAAGTACTAGTGTTGTGTGTGCAGGAATGGGTGACGAAAAAGGTCGAGTTTTATGTTTCAAAATGGGATTTTTGTGTGGGATCACATGCCGGGATCATGCATGGATTATTGATGTGAATGTACCAAAAAGTGATGCATTGTGGGATGGGATTAAATAAATAAGCCCTCTTTAGTAGCGGTGTGTTATAGGCCACTTAGGATTGATTGGTGAAGTGCGAGAAATTGGGCTGATTTCAAGTTCACACCAGTGCAAGGTAAAGTTCAAGCATATTACTATTATTATAGTGCGATTTTGAACCATGTGTGAAAATTGCATCGGGAATGAGACTTGCCTAACTAAGCAATTCTTCAGAGCACGGGAATGAGTGTAAAGGTCACATGGAACAAGGCAATGGAACAGGACCACTGGGGAGATATTGGTGGGAAAACAATACAAAAAATCAAAAAGTAGCCAAATTAAAATAGCTGGGCTCATTTTTTCTATCAAGATGAAATTTACTGTCCAAGTGGTTATCAGACTTGGCGGCAAATGTAATGCCTCTCTAGGCCAGTATGATTAATGCAGGCTTTCACACAGCATGCTTCTACATTGTAGGACAACAGACAATTCAGCATAATCTTTGCCTACCAACACAATTCATTCCAAAAACACAAAAAGGACGAACAAAAGGCCCCAAAACGCAAATTCTGCTCGAATTTTCAAAATCCAACAACATAACTTTTCAAAGAAATGTCATTACTTTTGCATACTGCGAGCTTTCAAAAGCTGGGACAAGACATGAGGACTAGTATGAGAGAACATTAGGGTCTACTCTGAACTTGCTACGTGATGACATAGCCTATATTATAGGCGAAAAATCAATGATAATAAATCAGACTGGGTACGTTTATTGAGGGAGGTGGTAAAGTCATGGATGGGTTGGATTAGTTGAGTTTCGCAAGCATGGGCTGCTCTGAAGCCAGTTGTTGTGGATGTTAATATGTTTGGTGTCAAAATGTTTCATTAGGTGTGAATGGACATCTATGATGCTAAGATTTTACATGGAACCGAAACGAAAGAAAACCGGGCGATAATTAATGCTTTGTGCGATCAGCCTTTTTATATAGCGGTTGTGAAATCTTAGCCATTTCCTCTTGGCAAGTGGGCCTGTGTTGAGAAGAAGCTGAGAAAATGATTGACAGAAAGCCCATAATTCAGATGCAAACCTTTTCAAGACAGAGGTGGAATGTTATCAGGCCCTGTGGCGTTGTTTGGGTTCGATTTTTAATAAGTTCGAAATTCCTTCAGTGGAGATGGTAATAACAGGAATTGGAGGGAATTTGCTGTTGAGGGCTGGGATTGATTCATGTCCTCCTGGTGAAAAACAGATTTGATTGTTTGTTTTGATTTCAGCCTTTTTTAGATTTTCAGAGATCAAACACACCCTGATCTTTAAGGGCAGGTATGCCAGATGAATCTCTTAACTTTTTGACAAAAGGACCAGAATTTTTTCTTAGACTCCACACAGAAATATCTGATACAGCGTCTATGAGCATTTCTCGTCTCCCTAACCGGACGGGTGGTTGTGGCGACCGACGGTCCCAAAATGCAACGAAGGGCAATCTATTTTTATTTTTAACGGCCCAGATTGCAACGAGAGCCAAAGTTTTGAGTTTAATTGACATCTCGCGCCGTTTTTCCGGCACCGGAATAGTAGCGGTAAGTCAATAACGGCCCAGAGATGCCAAAAAAATTGCGTCATTTTCCCGGAAGCGGGCCCAGATGCACGAAAAAACATCGCCCCGTCAATTTCCCGGAAGAAGGCCCAAAAGCAAAGAGAAATATCGCGCTTTTTTTTCCGGAAAGACTCCAGATTCAACGGGGAACATCGCGTGCGAATGCAAATAAAAAAGGATAATACAATAAATAAATAAATAAATAAATAAATAATGGATGCGTACTCCACACTGATCTGCATGAAATTTGTAGCTTATAGTTCGCCAGTCGTGAGTGGCGCAATTACGCTACATCATAGTCGTTGCGTGGCCGCTATTATGCTAAGTCATCTCCGTGTTACGTCATAATGCGTTTAATCTAATTAAAAACATATCTTTCGAAAATTGGTTGGTGGCCTATCACCATCGAAATTCGAAATTTGTCTATGGGCATTTTTACACATTGTCCCACCGCCTGATGACAAGGCTTGGCGCTTCTGGCGGTCAAAAACGTCCGAAATGCAGTGAAAAACATCGCCTCATTTCCCGTGAATGACGACCCAGGGCAACGGGACAGTCGCGTCATGTTCCTGGAAGAGGCCCAAGATTCAACGAGGAACATCGCTCATTTTCCGTAAGACGGCCCAATGCAACGAGAACCATCGCTTCATTTCCGTAAGACGGCCCAGATGCACTGAGGTCCAATGAGAGTCATGTGCGCGACAAAAAATAGTTGTTACTGCCGCGATGCAACGAAAACTTTTTCCACCGGTACCCTACCAACTTTTTTTCGTTGGCTCGCATTGCATCTGCGGCCGCGTTAGGGTTAATTCTCTAAGGAAACCCAGTCATCCTCACTTTGGCTTTTTTGGCTCGGTTGAAGGCCCGCTGCTTCTGCTGTAAAATTCTCTGGACTTTTTTATTAATCCATGGCAGCTTTTCTTTCAGTAACTATTTGGATGGAATGTAGTATCCATAGTTTTCAAGCAGTTAAGATTTTGATTGGGGACCATAGGCCTTTCAACATCGCTCATGTTTGTGGTCCTTGTAAGTGGGAATGCTTTACCAAATTTACTATTCAAATCTATACCATCGCAGATCACCCTATTATACAAAGGAGATTGTGCAAATCTGTTTTTTTTTTATTTACTCTGGCAATGAAATGGATTTGAGGCTCAAATTCATGACGACAATGAGAAAAATATGGCAAATTAAAAAAAAAATCGATACTACTTTCCTATTTTAATCGGGGTCCCAAAAGACTATCGGTAAACACACACCTTTATAGATAACAACATGTAACAGACGCACATGCAGCCAGACAAGACAGATGAAGACAACAGGTAGACAGACAATGACAGACAGATATAATATGAAGCATCGAATCCACCATTTCTGGACTGCACCTTCGCGCTTAAAAAAAGTGCTGCCTCACAAAATGCAACCTTGGAATTGAAAACATGAACCCTCAGAATTTGACGACACACATATCACCTTTAACACACACTGTAACAATCTCCTGATGCATCACGGCTTTTACAATCAAACTTGCGGCCCTATATATTAGATTTCTCCCTATTGTCTTTAAAACTTTGGAATAATGATATATCCCGAGGGATAACTTCCAGTTGATTCTGGTTTGTAAGAATTGACTACAAATCCCAAACTTGAAACTTGACACAAAAGACATCTGGGTCTTTATTTCCGTCCAGCATGTAGAAATTTGCCACTCTGCCTGCAATTACGTGTGCGATATTTCCTCAGATTGTTACAATTTACAGAAATAGAAACACTCAGTAGAGTTGTTTCTTTTCCTTGTTTTCAAATATTTCGGAGCTGGTTGGCAACATAGGCTATGTGCTGTTAAGAACCTATGATTTTATATCACATCATGGTCCAATTCCAACCCACATCTACTCTAATTAATATAACCCCTCTCCCATCTCTCCTGAACTGGTAATTCACATCTATTAAAAAGCGCCACTCTTGCCCTAACCCCTATCACCATGGGGAAGTGAATTGTGGGAGTGGTGATATTTTGGCCGCCAAATCACTGTATATTTTCAAAATTTTGGTGATTTTTTGGCACCCAACTTGCTGATTTTTGCCAAACTCCATTTTCTTTTTTTCTTTCGCCGGGAGGGTCAGGGATCGGGGCCATTTCCTCCCCTGCACCACTGCTTCTTAAAGACACTATCAGTGATCCAACTAAAATAGCCAATACACATTTAGATTTCAGTTTATGCGGGTGCCATATGCAAAAGAGACATGCCTAACTTTCCACACCAGAAGGAAGATCTGGAAGTTAGACTTATTCCTCAAATGCATCTGCAACTCGGCATAAACTGAAATCTATGGTCATAATACTTATATGTGAGGCATGAACTATAATTCTGTACGAATTCTTGTATTTTTAGCAAACGATAAAATTGAGGAAAACAACTTAGAAAACACCATGTTCAAAAGATACGAATCTCCATTCATTACTTGTTGCAGTAAGTGTCCGTACGGACCAGTATTACAAAATAAGCAAATTTTATTATCCTTGTAATTGGGGTTACTTTGTCTTTGAGGGTAATTTAGGATACATGTATAACTTGTTACAAACAGTAAAAATCTGATTTTTTGATGATTTAGCAATTTTTTTGACTAGAGCAATTCACTATAGTGGCTGTAACTCACTCCCAGTCCCCTTTCCCACTCTATCGTCGTTGTATATTAAATGACAATCAAGTATTAATTGTTAACGCTAAATGCAAAATTGTGCATTTCACTGATGACTTAGGATCTCCTAGATATGAGATTTCAACCCTCAATGTTTTCATTTTGCTTCTTTGTTTTCAATCACTCCAGTCTCTTTGTCTTTCTCCTGCTTGTCTTTCTTCTGTTTTCTTCCTATCTACCTCCTTCCCTCAGTTCTTTTCCCTGTCGTCTCTCTCTCTCTAGCTTTCCCCGTCCTTTCTACTTTCCTCTCCTCATCTCTCTCTCTCTCTCTGTTCTGCTATTTCTCTGTCGTTCCCTTCTTCTTCTCTCTGATTGATATATATGACAAACATGGAAACCATTAGCAGAACACTTCCTTTTAGTCACTGTCTTTTTCCCTGCTATTAAGAAATGATTTTTTTCTTTCACATCCAGCCTTCCCTCCCCTTTCACTTTTCTCACGTTGCCAGGTTTATGTTTCATCAAATGCACCCAGTATTACAATGAAAGATGAAAATATCCATAGATTCATGCTCTCATATGCATTGCTAATAATAAAGTTGAAATTGCCTACTCCTAGTATTATGGCATTAAGGTAAAGATCCAGACACTTAGACAAAATGCATAGTCCATAATTGAATCCATTCCACCAGATAGTCTATAGGAATATGTCTAGCCTAGCGCACTAATATATATTATAGCCGTGATTTTTTGTATACATTATGGTTAAATTATTCGGGACTGTAGTCACATTTACTTTTTTTTTTAATACACGCAAATGAATATATGCTTCAATAATAATTGCTTGGGAAAATGTGTCTATTAATTTTAGTAATGATGGGATTCTATGGAATCTGAAACTCCATTGAACAATTGAAATATCACATGTTTAGCAAAAATTTCACAAATAGTGATCATTAATTGTTCTATAATTTGTATCTGATATGTCCATTTGTTTGCCCCCATCCTGAAATATTAAATAGGGCCAACAGTTCCATAGATCCGTACGTCTGTAATGGTTCCGAAGTTTGGTTTCAATTGGACTCACTTGCAAATGAAAGAAATGAAATATTTTCAGCATATTTCACTTAACCTCAAATGACCTTTGATTTTGGTATGTGACCTGTGACCTCAGAACCGTATGTAGGTCATTATCTGTATCTAAGAAAGACCCAAGATTGGTTTTCCATTTTAAACTTCTGTTTTTTGCAAATGAGAGAAATTTGAACAATTTCAACCTATTTTCACACTTCATCAGATGACATTTGAACTGGTGGGTGACCTTAACCCTTGGTATTTGAACTGTTGATTCAATTAATATTAATAGAGGGTGGTTATAATTTTTTAACTCCTATGAACCCAAGATTGGCTGCAATAGAGCTTGCATTAAAATATATGGTCAAGACTACATAATACATAACAGTTCTTGATATCGTCGCAATACCAAAGTTGATCAGAGCGCTTTACACAGAACAAAAAAGAAGCTAAGAACCGCAAATTGAAGCAACTACAAGAACAAAAATCAATACAAATGATTTTTGGAGATTTTCGTACAAACTACTACCAGTGCTGGATGCTCTTATACTTGGTGGGATGTTATTTCAGAGATTTGGACCGCGTACACTGAAAGACCATCACCAATCAATTTGTTGGTCCTAGGGACAACCAGGCGGGTTGTATCCAATGCCAGAGCGTAGTCCTCTCTAGGGTGGAATGTGAAACTGAAAGCAGTCAGCAAATATTTTGGTGATAGCTCATTCAGCGACTTAAAAAATAATGCAAACAAATTTTGAAAATGATACGCTTGCAACAGGTAACCAATGAGAGAGTCCAAAGATGAAGTTGGGAAGCGACGAGGAACTTGAACACCATGCTAGCCAGCCCGTTCTGTATGCCTGCTGGAGATGGACAATATCATTCATCTTGCAGCCAGACAGAAGGGCATTACCATAATCAAGTTTGGATAAAACCATGCTCGCATTGCATTAGCACAGTTTCCTGTTCAAGTTTAATGGCGGATTTCTGGCTATTTCCACAAAGAAAACTTGTAGTGAACGCCATAAAGTGATTTGTGTGTTGACAATGTCCATTGATGCTCCAAAGTTGATGCCCAAGATTCTTTATTTCTGGTGATGGTGCTATATTTGTGCTCCCAATGGTGATTGTGGTATCACAACAAACGATGCATGTTATGAGAAGAACACAATGCAAAATTCAGTTTTGGGCCAAACCAAACACTGGTCACCCCATGACGGACGGAATTTTTAGACTTTCAAGCATCTGTGTTTGTTTCCCTTCTTGTATTATGGCATTAAGGTAAAGATCCAGACACTTAGACCGACACATGCATAGTCATAATTGAATTCCACCAGATAGGGTCGATAGGAAATATGTCTAAGCCTAGCGCACTACATATATTTATAGCGTTGGTTGTTGTAACATTATGGTTAAATTATTCGGGACTGTAGTCACATTTTGACTTTTTTTTTTTTAATACAGCAAATGAATATATGCTTCAATAATAATATGCTTGGAAAAATGTGTCTATGAGTTTATAATTGATGGGATTGTATAATGAACTTCTGAAACTCCATGACATTGAAATATCAAATGTTTAGCATAAAATTTGCCAAAAATGTGAATATTAATTAATTGTATGATATATATTTTTATCTGATATGTCACATTTGTTGTGCGCCATCTGAATATTAAAAGGGACAACCAGTTCCATATAATCGTCGTCTGTATGGTATCCTGAAGTTTTGTTTCAATCAACAATTGGACCTGCTCAACTTTGCAAATGAAATGAAGGGCGAAATTTATCAGCATATTTACAACTTAAACCTCACAATGACCTTTGATTTTGGTAGGTGACCGTGGACCTCAGAACCGTATGTAGGTCATTATGCTGTATCTAAGACCCAGATTGTGCAATTTAACTTCTGTTTTTGCAAATGAGAGAATTTGACCATTTCACCCTATTTTAACAACTTCAGATCAGATGTAATTATGACCTTGGTGTGTGACTTAAACCTTGGTATTTGAAACGTTGATTTCGATTAATATATAGAGGGTTATATGTTTTATCTAGACCGCAAGATGGGCTGCAATTAGAGCTTGCCTTCAAATATAATGGGCAAGACATACATACAACTAAAAACAGTTTCTTGATACGCTCGAATATCCAAAGATTGTATCAGAGCGCTTTACACAAGAAAAAAAAAAGAATCTAAGAACAGCAAAATTGAGCAATTACAAGAACCCAATAAATCAATACAATGATTTTTGAGATTTTTCTTAAAACTACTAACAGTGCTGGAGCTCTTATACTTGTTGGGATGTTATTTTTTTGTTTTCCATGATTTGGACCCCGCGACCCTGAAATACCTATCACCAATCAATTTGTCGGTCCTAGGGACAACAAGGCGGGTTGTATCTAAATGCCAGCGTAGGCCCTCTCTAGGTGGAAATGTAAACTGAAGCCAGTCAGCCAAATATTTTTGGTGATAAGCTCATTCAGCGCTTAAAAATAGCACCATAATTTTGAAAAAATGACCGGCTTTTCAAGCGGTAACGCAATGGAGAGAGTCAAAAAGATCAGAAGTTGGGAAGTGACAAAGAACTTGGAACACAATGCGAGCAGCCCTGATCTGTAATCCTGAGACGGGCAAGTATCATTCATCTTGCACAGGCCAGACAGAAGGGCATTCACCATAGTCATGTTGGATAAAAGTGCTCGCATTGCATTAGCACAGTTTCCTCCTGGTCAATTCATGTGGATTCTGGATATATTCCACAAGAAAAATTTAGTGAACGACATAAAGTGATTATGTTGTTGAACATTGTCATTGATGATCAAAGTGAATGTCCAAGATTCGTATTTCTGGTGATGGTGCATATCTGGTGGCTCCCAATGTGATTGTGGGAAAAATCAACAGAAACGATGCATGTTTATGAGAAGAAGCCACAATGAAAAATTCAGTTTGGTCCAAATCCAAAACTGGTCACCCCATGACGGGACGTGACTTTTTAGACTTTCATTTCACATCATCTGTGTTTGTTTCCTTCTTGTTTTGCAGGAATCATGTTTCAATCAACTGATACAATCAAGTATCCACAAAGTACCATGCATCACAAAACAAGAGAACACCAATGGTGCTGAAGCTTTCATAAGAAAAGTGTGTAGGAGTTTGAAGTGAGATGGTGGTTTTTGTTGTTTTTTCTTTTGGTTTTTTGGTTAGATGTTTGTGATCAAGTCTTGGTGATTCTAAGCAATAAGTGTTGGGGCGGAGACACGAGGTCATTTAAAGATTCTGTTTGTTTTTTAACTTGAATTTCTTATGACTCTGTAGTGGTATGTAACCATTGTTCTCATTTTTTATAAGAGTGTTCTTGTTTTCATGGCTAATCAACTGTTTACCCTCATTTGATGACCTTTGACTGATGACCTCTAATTACCTTGTCAGGTATTTAGTTTTATATGGGCATAAGCAATCAACCTCAATCTCCAAGATTGTTAATTGCTGACACTAATTGGTCCGCCCTGTCAACTTTGTTTGGGCACAGGGGGACGATATACATGCGTTGGCATGTGCATGGTGTGTGTGTGCTTGTGTGTTTGTGTGTGGTGTCCCACGCAATATCTCGGGATCAAGCAAGTGTTGGGTGGTCCATCTTGCAACTTATAATGCATCTCAAGTAGGCATGGGCTGGGATGTAAAGTGGGTCATTGTGACATAGGTCAAAGGTCAATATGGTCAAAATAGAGTCAAATTTGGTCAAAGGACATAGGATAGTATAGTTATAAGCCTTGTACGCATTATATCTTTTTGATCTAAACAAGTATGGGTGTCCATATTTGCAACATACATGTCAACCAATAGATGGTGATGAGTTCGGAGGTGGGGCCTGTGGCATGGGTCAAAGGTCAAATGTTGGGTCAAAAATGGATGAATGGCTATAGCTCTTGTTGGCAATTGTGGGCTTGATGAAACTTGGTGGGGGTGGTCACATTCAGTGCCGCAAAATTTGAAGGGTCATTTGAAGGTCATGTGGGATGTGGGGTCAATCCAGGTCAACTGGGATAATACTGCTTAAACATAACCCAACAACCCTTGTCAAATGTGGTAGGATGATGAAATGTGGTGATTGTGGGGAACATTCAGTGCTGAAAAAGTTGAAAGTCATTTCAAGGTCATTTGGGGTCATGCGGGTTCATTCAAGGTTAAATGGATTTAAATTACTATAGCCCTGTCAATTGTGGTAGGATGATGAAACTTGGTGGGTGTTGTTTATTCCAATTCATGGTGAAAATTTGAACGGTCATTTCATCAAGTCATGTTGGGTCATTCAGGTTCAAAGCACTAAGTAGGTGTTAAGGATGGTAAAACTTAGTGGGTGTGTTCATATCACATTCATGCCAAAAAATTGAAGGTCATGCGGGGTCATCCAAGGTCAAATCACTAATTATGTCAAGTAAAACTTTTCTTTCTTCCTTCTTAGACTGTTTTAAAAAACAAGGCGGTCCTTGAACCCTCACTAATTCGCCTGTTTGGGCTATTACATGTTGTTTATGACCTTCACAATTTTCCAGAACCAAATGTTTTTACTACACCCCAAGTTTCTTGACATACAACTATTTGTAGTGATTATGTGCTTTGGATGACACCACATGTCCTTGAAATGACCTTCAAAATTTGTCGGCCACTGAATGTTGCCCACCCTCACCGAGTTTCAATGCCCAATCCATATAACAACCACCACAATTGTCAAGGTCACAAAGGTCCCGAGAGAGATGAGGTCAATAACATGAGGGATACTACCACAGGTCCCAATGTAGTAATTGTAATGAAAATCGATTGACATATGTGGTGCACCAAGCAGTGTTACAATTCTGACACGGCGTGGGTCGAATTAAAAGGTCACACAAGGTCAAAAAGGTCACATAGGGCCACCGACAAACGCGGTTGATATGTGGATGCTCCAAGTAATGTTATAATTCTGAACTCATAGGTTTAAGGTCATATGAAGGTCAAAGTCATATGATCACCCCCATGCGGGACACTAACTGCAAGGGCCAGTTTATCTAGTTGGCAAGAAAATCGATCGGCATATGTGGATACACCAATCTATTTTGGTAAATTCGATGTTAACCATGTAAGGTCACCAAAGTCAAAAAGGCATACGACTCACCAACAGTGGGACATTTACCCAAGATGCATTGCACTAATGTTATGAAAATCGTTTGAAAACTTATGTGAATACGCCAAGCATGTTATTATTCTGATCACTTTAAGGTCAACAAGGTCACATGAGGGTTGCAACATGTGGGACACTACCCAAGGGCTAATGTCAAAGTGTCTTGAAAACGTGAGTCGACATAGTGTGTCAGGAGTAGGGGGGCGACGCGAGGGGGGCAGGGATGGTGTTATAATTTTTTATAATTCGATGTGTGATTTAAGAAAAATCAAGAGCATGAACAAGTGCGAACCGAACATGTGGGAGCCATTCCAAGGGCCAATGTATCAAGTGTCATGGAATCAATTGACATGTTAATATACCTGGTAATTGCGTATTTCTGACCTTTTTGGGAAATGACCACCACCCCCCGAGAGAAGAAAAAAAACCCCCCCCCCCCCCAGAAAAAAACAAATCCCTCTTGGAGGATGACTTTCTATAAGACAGTATTTGGAAGAATAGTGTACTCCCGGTCACGTAGATAGTGCGAGATAAATGGAGCGGACTGAAACTTGGCACGAGTTGGTCGGGGGGGGGTGTGTTAGGAGAAGCTGAATGATGTGTGGTCGGGGGATATGTGTGTTGATAGGCTCAAATTTCTAAGCGATATAAGATGGGAAAGGGGAGTGGGGTTTGTTGGGAAGGCGGGGGGGGTAAATCCATAAGGGGGGGGGAAAAAAGAAAAGGGGGGGTGGTGGGGGGGGCATACACGGACCATTACATGCAGTGACTAAAATGTGTGGGCATGTAGGCCTAGGTGGAAACAGTGGCATTCATGCCAACTTTGGAATACAACTTTCAGTATTCCAGAGAACAAAAATCAGTATTTTGGGCCCCAAAATCAATATTTCTTGGCACCTTTGGTCAATTTTTGGCCTAAAGTTCACTTAACGGCCTGTATGTAGAAATGTTGGGGTCGTCGGTGGGGCAGGGAAAGGCTAATTGGCGCACAACGAGGTGTTTTTTAATGACAGGAAATTTAAATGTAACAGTCTAAACTTTAAAAAGGGGGCTCATAACTTAAATAAGCATACATATGTACAACTAACTTGCATCGTGATATAGAGTCATCTTTAAAAATATCAGCTTTCCAGAAAAATGGACTAGGCTCCGTCGTCTGACAGCCCCATTTAGGAACTTTCAGTCGGGAAACTAATCCATATGTGGAGTTTTTTTTTTGGTTAAACTATAACAGTTTAAACTGTCAAGCTTGAAAACTTTAGAAACAAAACTATATACTATAAGCAATAAGTGGTGTGAGGGATTTGGTGGCTAAGGGTTCGAGAAGTACCCTATTGGTGTGCAGCTGGGTGGCAGGGGGAGCTTGGAGTGTGGAGTGGTTAAATAGTTAAATCAAAGGCGCTTCAGATGGAATTTTGCCTGTGACAGCAGTTAAATGCTTGGGTTCGGGTGGAGAGGTGGTCAACAGGTGGTCGTGGTATGGGAAGTTTAAACCATCCGAAAGGGTCGGGGAGAAAAACATGGTTCCGAAGACTATGGTTTTACCAGTACTTTAGAAAAGTGTGGAAAGTGGCTGGTCATAGGGCCAGGTGGGTGGCCCTTTTATGCTGTGTGGGGGATGGAGGAAGGAGGGTTTGTTGCCGGGGAGTGGCGAGGGCTGCTGTGTGGGTCCGTGGGAAGGGCTGGAGCGGGGGGGTCGTAGTTGAGCGTTATGTGCTTCTTGGTAATAATAATAACACGTGGGTCCGGGGGGGCCTTGTTTATGGGGGGTGATGAGAGTAATGGCAGAAAACATGGGAGTTGTGCACTATGATGTGGCGGGGAAACGGACGGCCGTATTTCGGTATCATTGTGCTTCCCGTGACAAAAGACGAAAGCGAGATGCCGTACAGTAGCAGGTCGGGGGGTGTGCAGCGCGGTCAAGGTGTGGTTTGGGGTTATCAGTTTACTACATAACCAGACTCGTAAAAGGGGTGGCAGGGGGCTTATGGGGGGGGGGTCTAGGAGCGAGAGATAAATGTTCACGGATGTGCTGCAAATGTTCTTTAAAAATCATTACGCCTGGGAAAGTTGTGAAAAAAGATGGGATTGCCAGAATAAAACGACAGACTACACCATCATTATTTAATTGCCCCCGCGCGCGTTACTCAAAGGAACATTCGCGTGCTCCTGCTAGCATGCTGAAATTTCGCATTTTTCCCTTTCCTGTCCCTCCTTCCCTCACCCCCCCCCCCCTTTTTTATTGGTTCAAGTAAAGGGTTTCTCAAGAAAACATTGTTCGGTGGCTCTCCTGACAAAATCATCAGTATGAAAAAAAATGGGCTAAGTAAAAAAAACTTTCCGTCCTCATGTTTGATGTAGTAACATGTTCAGAAACAGGAAAATAATGGCAAAATTTAGCAAGTCAAAGTTCACATGGTAGACCCTATAGGCCTAGGAATAAATGAAACAAGACATTTTATTTTCCTCTTCGTCCAGTTGATGTTTTAGAAAAGACAGACTGAGTCGGGTTTCGTACTTTCCTACAAGCATTAATTACGTCACGCAGGAGATTCATGTACAATATTAAATTACGGGCGGTCATGCAGGAATTCCTGTCGGAACCATCATTTATACGGGAATAGGGGGAGATCGCATTAACTTATTAAATCTTCTGTTCGTATTTTCCACCCGGACCTTTCCTTCCCCACTCATCGTAGTCGTAACAATCGTAATGGTCATAACAGCTTGTGAGACCTTTCCGCTAGTTCACGATTTCTTTATCGAGCTCGGTGGAAAGCTTAGGTACAAATTGCGGTCCCCCCCCTCCCTTCCGCATATTTACCAAACTGTGGATTCGGTGGGCTATGTGCACTTGCAGCTAACCCTAACCCTGGAACATTTTTCTAAATTTCTAACCTCTCCATAAGAGCTCTGATAACTTGCATAGGGGGGGGGGGGGGGGGGGCCTATGAACAAGGGTCAATTTTCATTTGTGTTTTTCGTACTATAGGGGGGGTTACGTGTGGAAAATTTGTAGCAACCTGCACAGCGTTCTTCCCCTTTGTAACAAACGGGGAATTCCCCTCCCCGAAGGTGACGGGTAAGTCAAGGAAATCCTACAAAACATTCACGGCTTTGAGAGAATATTACGCTAATGGATGTTGGCCGTCGGTGATTTTTTTTCTGAGCGTAGGCTACATGTATGGCTGCAATTATTTTTATAAACAAAAGTCATTTATTTTTCTGTTCCTCCTATCTAGAAACAGTATGAAATTTGTCGCGGACTTGTGCAGTATGCAGTAGAACTCAATATTTTTCGCCAAATCCTGGTTCTAATGGCCGTCCTGTGTGTCTATCCACGGGCTTTTATGGTAAATACTTAGTGTTGTGCTCTTGTAATCACATGTCCAAGTCATGGACAAGGGAGTGGCCCTACATTGAGCACGGTTTCTTTTCTCATTCGCCGGTAAACGCCAAGGGCAGTCCCATATTTATTATTATCATGAGGTCGTTTGATGTTTATCAACTTTTTCAGGGTATTAAATGAGCACAATTTTGTGTATTTTCCACACTTCTCGGCAACGGACAAAGGACCGCGATGAATGGAAGGGAGGCATATTGAGAGGCTATGTATTAACTAAACCTTGGACCGAGTCGCCAAGGATTTTCGTACGGTGATGGTTCATTATTAATGAGGGTCGCAGTGATATTGTTGTAACCGACCTTCGTCAATCCATGGCATCTATTGTGGGTAGCAACAAGAGTATATGCACATTATAGCAACCTGCAGGTATTGAAAGGATGACTACAGTAGATAAAAGGGGTGTACGCTATGACCAAGAACAAAAATATTTAATCTTGCAAACCACAATTTTGGTGTTAAATAAGCCATAGTAGTTTAAATAAGTTAATATAGTGTAAAACGACATTGCTAGAACCTCGACCGGAACAAGTTTATTCCGAACGGGCCTTTTGTGACAGGGAAGGTGGTTGCTTTCCTGTGTCCATAACAATGATTCCAATTCAACCCCTTGTACGTTCCATCCCAAAATGGGATCGCAGTCAAATGTTTTAGTACATTACAGTTTAGAAGAGTTGCGTTAAAAAATAAAACCTACAATACCGGGGTTAACTCAAAACAATTTAAAAAATGGAGCATTTTGACATTTTAAAAAAAAATCGTGATTCGCGATTTAATCGAGGAGATACGAGTACTGACTTTGATCAAAATAATGTCTTGAAACTCAATTTGAGCAGCCCGATTCTGTATTATCCTACAAACACATTTCACTCTCTATGCTCAACAACAAAATAAAAAACCTTTGATTCACAATGGTTTGCTGCCGGGAGATGTGCAATTTTCTCAAACAACACCACTGAACCGTTCGCAGTGTCCTTTCATGAATATTCGACTGCGTACCATCATTGTTTGCGAGTGTCGCCAGTGGGCCATACACACGGAACAGTCGAATAGCTGCATGTTCGCATGGCAACATCCAGAGGTCGATTTACATCGAAACACATTAACAAATAACATGACAACTAAAATCATTATAACTTCAAATAAAACTACAATATCATATTGCACTATTATACTATACAATTATATTATTTTACAATAAAAAAACTAACAATATACAAGGTCCAAAAAGAAACTCTTTTACAAACGCAATCGCACTTGACCCGGCAATCCCATCCTTGTCCCTTTGAATTAAATGGTATCTTCTTCACATTCGTAACCACCCCGACCTTTACAAACTCGAGGATGAAAAGAGGTGCGATCATGCCCCGGGATCATTTGACGTCGGCATGTCTAAACGAGCCTGATGCCGGAACACACCATTAGCAATACAATAAGACAAATCGCCACAAACTCCCCCTCCGAAAAAATGAGCCCAAACACTTTCTTCACACAAATAATAATACATATCATAACAACTAAATCTCTTAATAAAATAAAACAATACAACTAACATTAATCACAACACATAGGCACAACCCCGACATAAAACCTTATATTGCCAACTCCCTTTATAAATGAACTTTAAGCCTCCCCTAACACAACTTGGTGGCACCCCCTATATATGAATATTTATTGGAAGTGGACGATATTTATATTTACAAACACCTACCTGCTGCAACTTCATTCATACGGACGATCACATACATCCTTGAACGCATGATTGTGCGTAACGGGGTATACACCACATACACAGTGCATCAGTTACGTGATTCTATTCTTTGCTCGTGTTTATTTGAGTGTATATTTTATATATCCAGGTTTCGCTATTAAAAAAAAAAATCGCGCTTTCGACGGCCGCGTGTTCGCTATTACAACAAACACTACGTGAGTATTGATTCTGATATCTTGGGTACGGGGTTACACATGCGACAACACAAAAACAAACGGAAAATAACAACCTTCTATGGCCCATTTTGCTTAGAAATTCCTTCAGCTTGACGAGCACATCCCACACACTTTCACACGAACCCATTTTTGAACAAATAGCTCAAACAAGGGCAACGGAGATAGGCCTAGACTTGTTTTCCTTCCTTCTTTTTCGCCCGCTCTGTCTGCTAGTCTTCCTCCTCGGTACGATTATATTAATCTTCACTGCATGAAGCTAAAAGATAGGTGTCTTCAAGATTTTGCTATGGTAACACAAAAACAGGTACGTGCGGTGGACGGATCCTCATTCCGTCCTGTCACGAACCTGTTTTGTGTTACCATGGCATACAAAAGTACAAATACTGATCCTTTTTTTTTTTTTTTTTTTTGCCTACCTATTGTAGAATTTTGGTCACTCAATTATATGAAAGATACTTTTTGGTCCATAAAGTAAACTAGTAAAGAATTATTACTGTATTAGAAGGTAAACTTCCTACATTCCTAATTCCGTCCCGTCACCACAAGGTAGTTTTGGATTTGGCCCTTTTTTGATTCCTTTAGTTTGAGTTTATTTCTTTTCTCGACATTCCAGGTCTTACTGCATCAACACACTTGGAAAGTTTAAATATTGTGCTTTCAGGCCCTCCGTCATCGCCTGGAATACGGGGATCAAAGATGTAGTTAATTTGATATCAGCACATATATATGATACTATCCCATCATTTGATGAATGATGGCGGTAACAGATGGGAATACAACCTTGTAAGGCCTTTGACCAATGATTGATCCCGGGGAAGACCACAATCACGATTGTGAGCATCAAACTTCGCACAATAAACTGACGTGGATGTGTCGGCCTGACATGTTATGATCTAAATAACCAGGTCAAGGCTGCGCTTTGATACCAAAGTCATGTTTTCAAAGCGTTGACAAAGAATATTATGATCAATGGTATCAAAGGCAGCTGAGGTCAAGCATGAGCAAGAAGACAGCATGGTTTTTATCAAGAGCAAGATCAATGTCTCTTTTACCCGAAGCAGGGCAGTCTCCTGTACTGTGGATGGATTTTTACGCTGACTGAAAACTTCCATTGAGATTGTTTATCATCCAAGGCTTCGTTTTATTCTGCATATTGACTGCCTTCTATTCTCACTCACCGTGCCTATAAGTTAATGTTAGAAACAGGCCTATAATTTGAGAGTTCATTTCTGTCAGATTTGCCTTTTTGATGATTGGAGTCACCCCAGCTGTTTCAAACTATTGGAAAAATAACCACTGTTAGGAATTTTAACAATAGAATTTTTAGCCCCACAAACAACTCATATAAGTGTTTCATCATTCAATCCGGTTGGGAGGCATCAGTGAACAAGATTGTTTGCACTTCTCATTAGAATATTGCGAACATCTTCTTCACTGAGCTCCCTAAAAGCCTTAAATTTAATTAAATTAATTTGTAACAAGTGTTATATGTAGTTACAGTACAAGATGGTAAACCAACAACTCTTATTTCAATGTCATCGCCTTATTTTTCACGTTTATCAGAGAAGAATGTTGGCAATCTGTTACACAGGGAATCATGGCATTATGATAAGTTGGTATACTTTCTTTTTTATTAAGTAATCTACCCAACGGTTTTGAAAGTGCTCTCGACTAGCATGTCTACACATCTTTAAAGTAGTTTTCTTTAACTTTTTCAATCAAGTCAATCAATTCAATCAAGACAAAGTGTGCACTAAAAAAAGACCATTTTTTCATTTTCATTCCTAACAACAACCTGTTGCCTTATTACCCACTTTGGTATGTGACCTTTGACCTTATTAACAATTAGGCTTCCCATGTTTGCATTTATGAGCCATCTTGGTATAAAATTGGATTCTTATGTTCGTCCAATACACAGGTTCCGCCCCAAAAAAAACAACAAAAAGCGCCAGAAAGAACCCCACCCGGTCCGGCTACCCGCACCACCCCCTCCCGCTCTTCGATCGTGTAGACCCGGTGGCGATCCTCGCGGGTGCGGTTCCCATGGTGAACAACCCCCAAGGGTCACCAGTGGGTTCCCTCTCCTCAGGCCCTCCACGGTGGGGTGGCCGCCCGAGGGCGCCCTCGCCGGGGGCCGGGAGCCGAGGTGACCTCGGTCCACGGGGTCGTGTGTAGGCCTCCTCCGCCCTCGCCCCCCCCCCCCCCCGACACCCCCGACCGAAAAACCGGCTTACTAGGTCACAGAAAACCGCGTACGTGCCGTTCTTGTTTTTTTTCCAAACAAATGTACAAATATTGAGTTTGAAAAAAACTTACTTGAATTAATTTCTTCCCAAAAGATTTTAAATTTAACACACAGCACTGCTGTTTTTTTGAGAAGATTACTACATGTACAACACATCTACCCTATTGTAGGTTTCTCAACTGAACACAGAAGGTGATACAATAGAGATATCCACATTATGATCGTTGACTAAGCGTACCGTTAAGGCCCCTCTACTAAACCTCTCAAAATGTAGGGGTGCAAATTGGATGACTTTTTATTTACTTCTTATGGTGTTCATGAAGGAAACCCTATGAAAGTCATGTGAGACAGTTTGCAAACTACAATAATGGAGACTCCTGACAGTCCTAGATTGAAATTGAATATACAGTTTTGATCTGTTACTAAATTGGCAATTTAAATCAAATGATTTAAATCGATAAATCAACTTTTGTTTTTAATTTAGATCAAAATTGTGTTTGTATTTTTGAAATTCTTTCTTTTTTCTTTCTTCCTAGTTTGTTTTATCGTGCAGTTTTTGCATATTTTTAAAGCAACTGGCATCGAGGGACCAACCGTTGATACAAGTTATATAAAAATCTCACTTTTTTAGGGCAGTCAGGGGGAAAGACTATCTTCTTTTCCTCACCACCTTTCCCCTTTCCCAGTACTGAGGAATAAACTGATGTCGGGGGATCCAGTCCCCTGGCCCCCTATGTGCTATGCCTATATCAGTAAGCCTTGTTAATTGATTCAAATGAAAAATAGATTTTCTGGTAGAAGTCTACAATTAGTATTCTGCTTTCCTGGAACCGTAGTGGGGGGTGTAGTTCATTATCAGGACACATAATAAAGATATAATGATACAAAGTTTTTATTTTCAGAGGATTTTTTCATGCTCCATGCAGCTACCACAGAATAACAACTGATACATTACATATTATCATGTGTCTTGTCTTCTGCATGTATCTTAAATCAATCAAATTTAAAGCAAGCGAAAAACATCTCAAAATTCACAAAGTGTGAAATTAATTAATCGTGCAAAAACAAAATCTACTTTTACAGTAATTTAATTTGCTAACAGCTCCATACGAATGTGAACTACATGTGAGCTGCCGGGCTTGAAACTGACTTGATCCTCAGCTCAGACAGTTGGTATTGAGCCCAATAATAATAGTAATAAAAATGGATTGCTTTCTAGGGTGATACTACCATATCACCCGTGTTACTTAACATATTGGTCTGAGTTGAAAGACAATGGGATATTTTCATAACAAAGGCCTAATATTCTTAGTGTTTCCACAAAGCTGTCTGAAATGGGCATATTAACATAGAACCAACCTGCCAAAATATGAGTGAATCCCCTCCCGGCCAAGGGCTACATTGAGCGGTGACATTAAAGTTTTTTTTTCTCTCTTTCATTCTTTCACCCCCCCACCCCCCCCCCACACACACACACCCCCACACACACACACACCCCCGACAACCACACACAACTTAAATAATTATGTATCCTCCCCCAATTGTGCGATTTCGTTTCCAAGATCGGATTTTCGCAGACATGGTTAATGACAAAATTCTGACAATGTTTGCTTTCATCAAATTACTCTGGATATCTGCTCTGCCTACAATCTGATTAGACTTTTGTTGTTGTTATCAAACATGTTGTAATACACACAGATCACACACTGCAAGCAAAAACATTTAAAAAAAAAAATTTGAGCTAAAGCTTGATAACTACCCTTGGTACTACAGCTACACTGTAGACCGGTGCCTTGGGGGTGGAGGGGGGGGAGGAGGGAAGAGGGGGGGGGGGGGGTGAGGGGATAGTTGGTGGAAGGGGAGGGGAAGGCGGGAGGTGAGAAGGTGAAAGGTCGGGGAGAAAGAGTTGGTCGGTGGGGGTGGAAAGGGGGGGTGAGGTTGGGGATTGTGGGGTGGGGTCGGTGGGGGGGGTAGGGGGATGGGGGGGGGGGTTGGGAGGTGGGGGGGGGGGGGATGGTTGGGGGGGGAAGGGGGTGGGGGTTTGAGTGAGAGGGGTGGGGTTGGGGGATTAGAGAGTGAGAGGGTGGGGGAGGGGGGGGAGGATGGGGGGGTTGGGGGGGGGGAAGTCTTTTGCTTTGGGGATTTTTGTGTAACAAAGGTTGGTACGAAAGTATCATGAAGATAAACAAGTACAAAATAGAAAAAGAAAAATGACAAGAAAAAAAAAAAAACAAAAATCCAACCATTATTTACTACGATTTAACACTAGGTAGGGATAATAAAAGACCAGAGAAAGACCAAAAAAACACGTGGGGGTCATAAAACTTTTATATCTATAGGTCAGTCCGTCACTCACCGTGATAGATAAGATTTTATTGGCCCGGGAAGTTATGGTATCATACAATGTACTATCCCTGTAAGATTTTACCAGGTCAAGTTTTCACTTGAACGAATCAGAACGAACGAGAGCAATTATTTAATTAAAACATTGTTTTTTAAACATATTTACTTTGGTGACACTGCCAATATTATTCCTTATCTAGGTGAAATAATGTATTTTATATACTTCTGGGCATAATTCTTGGACATAAAAACGACGCGCGCGTTGGTCGTTGCACGTATACACTACTCGCAACGACCAACGCGCGCGTTTGTTATGTCCAATAATTATAGCCCAGAGTATAATAAAACTACATTATTTCACTGATAAGGAATAATATTTTTGCAGTGTCAAAGGTAATTAAGATGTGTTCAAATAACAATGTTTTAATTAAATAATTGCTGATTCGTCTCGTTCTGATCTTTCAATTGAAACACTTGACTGGTTAAATCTTACAGCATAGTACTTTAGATGACACCATAACTTTCCCCGTGGGCCATTAAAATCTTTATCCTCACGGTGAATGACTGACCTATAGATCTAAAAAAACTTTTTTAATGAGGTCTCACCCAATTTGAAATCTAGTATAAAAGGTTGTGATATACTTGATCAAGGACACCAGCAAGACTTAAGGACGGTCCTACCGCTGTAGTACAGGGTTGCCTTTCAAGCTTTTAAGTATTAAATGTTTTTTGCTTTGCAGTGTGATGTTCAACATTGTTTTGATAACAACAACAACAGGTTATCAGATGAGGCAGAGTACTTGCTGAAATTGTCAGAACATGTCCATCATTTGTCATAACGATCTGGAAAATCCTATCTTTGGAAAACAATAGCACACATGTTGGATACATAAATTATTAAGTTGTGTGTTTTGGGTGTGTTGTGTGGTGTGTGTGTCTGGGTGTGTGTGTGTGGGGGAATTTTTGATGTAAAAATCTTAAAAAAAACACTTTAATGTTCAGCTCAATGTACCTTGGCCGGGATTCCCTCAATTTTGGTGTTGGTTTCTTATGCTTAATCTTCCCATCAGACAGCTTTTTGTGGAACACTAAGAATATTATTGCCTTTGTTCTAAATATCCCACTTGTCTTTAACTCACCCAATATTTTCGTAACACGGGTGCTATGATGTATATCACCCTAAACCTCCATTTTTTATTATATTATATTGGCCTCAACCAAGTCTGAGCTGAGGATATTCGTTTTCCAAGCCGGCAGCTCCACATGTAGTTCACATTCGTGCTGGCGCGGTTAGCAAAATTAAATACTGTAAATAGATTTGTTTTTTTGCACGATGATTAATTTCAGACACTTTGTGAATTTTGAGCTGTTTTCGCTGCTTTAATTTTGATTTAAGCTACTGCAGAAGACAAGACACATGAAATATGTAATGTTTCATTTGTATTTTGGGTAGCTGCATGGATCATGAAATCCTGAAATAAAACTGTGTATCAGTTATATCTTTATTACTGGTTTGCCTTATAATGAACTAACACCCCCCCCTCCGGTTCCAGGAAACAGAACTAATTGTACTTTCGACCAAAAATGCTATTTTTCATCTTGAATCAATTAACAAGCTTACTGACATAGGCATAGCCAGAGGGGGCCGGGGACCTGTGATCCCCCGACAATCATGTTTCTCAGTACATGAAAGGGCATGTTGTGATGCACGCCTGTCCCCTGACTGGCCACAAAAAAGTGAGCTTTTTATTTAACGTGTATCCAACGGTTAAGGTCCCTCGATGCCAGTTTTGCCTTAAAAAAGCAAACTGCACGCTAAAATAAACTAGAAGAAGGAATTCAAAAGACAACCATTTGATTAAATTAAAAAACCAAAGTGTGATTTAAATCAGTGATTTAAATTGCCAATTTATACAGATCAAAAACTGTATATTCAATTTCAATATAGGACTGTCAGTCTCAATTATGGTAGTGTGCAAAATGGTCACATGACTCTCATGAGGTTTCCTTCATGATACACCATCAGAAGTAACTAAAGTCATCCAATTGGCCCCCTACATTTGAGAGGGTAGGGGGCCCTTAACGGTACTCGTAGTCACGATTCTAATTGTTGGCTATCTCTCTGTATCACCTTATGTGTCAGTTGAGAACATACACAGGGTAGAGGGTTGTAATGTAGTAATCTTCCTCAAAACAGCGGCTTTGTTAGATTAAATCTTTTGGGAAATTATCAAGTAAGTCAAACTCAATATTGGTACATTTGTGCCCCCACAACCAGGTTGTGGAGGGACCTGTATAGCGAAATGATCCAATTTTATACCAAATTGGCTCATAAATGCAACTTGGGAACACTTATTTGTTAAGGGTCAAAAGGTCACATACCAAGGTCTAAGGCAACCAAGGTTGTTAGGGAATTGAAATGAACAAAATGCGTCTTTGTTGCACACTGTGTGTTCTTGATGAAGTGATTGAATTGATTGAAAAAGCTAAAAACACTACTTTTAAAGCTGGTTAGAAATGCTAGGCTAGAGACACTTCAAAACGTTGGGTACGATTACGTACTAAAACTGTAAAGTATTACCAATATCATAATGCCACTGACTTGTGGAACGATTGCAAAATTCTTCTCTGATAAAGTTGAAAAAAATAAGGATGACAGTGAAAGTAAGAGTGTTGGTTTACCCATCGGTACTGTAACTACATATAACACTATGAGTTAAAATTAATTAAGGCTTTTAGGGAGCTCAGTGAAGATGATGTTCGCAATATATAATGAGAATGCAAACTAATTTTGTTCAATTGATTGCCTCCCAACCTGGATGATGAAACACTATATTGATGTTGTTGTGGGGGCCTATAAATCTAATTGTTAATAATCCTTAAACAAGTGGTATTTTTCCACATAGTTTGAAACAGGCTGTGGTGACCCAATCATCAAAAAGGCAATCTGACAGAAATGAACTCTCAAATTGTAGGCCTGTTTCTAACATAACTTTATAGGCCGGTGATTTGGAAGGAAAGGGGGGGGGGGCCCCCAGCAATAATGCAGATCAACGAGCACTTGGATGATAACATCTTAAATGAAGTTTTCCAGTCAGGATGTAACAAAATCCATCACAGTACAGAGACTGCCCTTCTTCGGGTAAAGATGACATTGATACTTGCTTCTTGATAAAAACATGTGTCTTCGGATATGATTGACCTTTCTGCTGCTTTTGATTACATTGATCATCATATTCTTTTTCAACGTTGAAATGACTTTGGTAT
>JAMKCH010076442.1:0-15463 GCA_023653785.1 Ophioderma brevispina
TTTAATTTTTCGTTATAGAATCAGAAATAGAATTTCTTTTTAAGAGTATGACGCAAATATTGGCCTTGTTCCGATACATGGTTAGCTCGCTATTAGGCAATCATTAGGGTCATTTGTTTTATGAGCTTTGCCTATAAAAATAATCACGATCTTCAAATAGGAGGAACTCCACTTGTAATCCTTTCAGGCTGAGACCCTTTTACACGTTTCTCTTAACAGGTGCATGAGAATACAGCCTATTGAACATAGTCTTCCATGCTTTCATAATAGCATTATCTATCATTATTATGTTCATGAATATCATTCAATTTTAAACACTTAATTGTATTTACAAAATCTATTGATCATCAAAGTGCTTTTATAAGATCTAGTTTTAATGATCTTAGGATAGAATGTAATTGTTTACCTTGCGAACAACATAATTAAAATGAGATTAGACACTCTTTATTCTAGACTATGAACAACAGAGCTACAAATAGTTTCAGGCCTAGATACAAATGTAGGGTCATAATGTTGTACTTTCCGTACACGAGTGAGTGAAGTCAGTTATAAGTTGAGTGAACTGTGAGTGGTTAGCTAAACCTGAAACTTTTTTTGAAACAAAACAAGGCTTAGTACATCAGATTAAAAATCCCATAAAACTATAATATCATCATATACAGGCACAATTTTGAAACATAGCATCAATCTTATCAGTATAGTCGGCTTTCATATCAGGTGCACGATAAACTGTACCAATAATCACAGGTTTGTAGAGGTGGTAGATGAAATTTCAACACAAAAGGGCTGCCACACATTAATGAGAGATCATGGTTTTCACAGAATTTAAATTATCCTTAATGTGTAACAAACAATTTACCACCCTGGTTTTGTGCCTCCTATCATTCTACATAAAATTATAAACCTTCAATTGTGACTTCAGAGTCATCCAATATCATTTGATGAAAAAACCAAGTTTCTGTAAAACACCCAAACTCTATATTGTTATCATAGAAGAAAACATATTACATAGCAAACTTGTACCATTAGGGACTCCTACATTAAGATGTGTTTGTTATTTTCAAGCTTTATTTAGCACCACACTTGCGAGCAATATATAGGCACATCACAATAAGGAAGCTCATTGAGACAAGTTATAGGAAAACCAGGAGTCACACCGGGAGTTTCCGTAACCTGACCTCAATTAATCTGACACGCTGAAATAGTTTTTTTGACACAGTTTTTGTCTGAGGTTCGGATCTCCTGATATCGGAAAAAAAGGTACTAAAGGTACTTAACACTACATGTTGCTTCCAAATACACTTATGAATGGAATCAAGTGCAGTGATGATTAAATGGTGTTATGACAGCTTAATTTTACATGAAAAACATGGCAGGCTCTGTCACGAATATTATAGTTAAAATACTCTGTTGTAGCTCGTGGCGCGAAAGAAATAATGCACATCCTTCCGACTCTTAGACAACTTTACGCTCTACGTTCAGTTGAAGTTGAGAGCACCAGCGCCACGGCAGGGACTGGAGAACGTCTGTGCCGTGAGTGCCATGAGCATTGATTATCATGCTTAGTTCCAATCGTGACATATATTGTAAGATTGTGCCATTTCTAAAATCATTAAACTTGGCATAAATTTTTAAATTGAAATCTGATTATTTTAATTGACACCACGGCACGTCAATATCTTCAAGGTCAACAAGGGTCATGTGGGGGTCACTGCGGTCATTTCTGGATAAATACATCACTTTTATGCATTTTAATACCCTAATGTGGTACACTTGGTTGATATAATGTTGTATATGATTAATACTGACATGATAATTAAAATATACTCCTGTACAAAAAAATACCCAAATCCATTTTCACTTTAGTGGACCTAAAATATGCCCCATTTTGGTCGACCAATATTAATTTTACACAGTATTCTATGGGGCTTACAAAATCACGTTTTTAGCTCTCGCATCAAAACGGTTTAAATATCGGCGCGAAACTTTACAGATGGGGTTTTGGAGTGAAGGCCAATCTATCAAGATGAAAACTTCATATCCTTAAATCGGACCATCCCCCATTTGAGTGCTTCTGCTCATAAAATTCAAGATTCTTTAAAATCAGGCCCGTAACCAGGATCAGGATTTTTTTAAGGGGAGGGCGATTTTTTTCCTCACCACCAAGTAACATGGAAAACAAACTTTTGGTTTGGTTGGAAGAAGTGATAATGCACTTATATTGCAACGTGCTAATATTAATGGTTAACCATTAAAACATCAGTATTTTGCCTCTATCTTGAGAAATTGTTTTAAAGAATGAAATCTCAGCAAGTCAGTGAGCAGAATACGGACTTTCATCTGATATCGAAAGTGATACAATTTCCAGGTACGTCGGGGTCCCCAAAACGATGGAATGATGTGATTTTGAGCTTATTTGTTTGTTTTTTTTTGTGATTTTTTTGGTCATTTTTAAAGCACTTTTAAACAATCAAATATGTGTCATTAATTGTCTCCCCAATTTAAACTCCTCTGTAAGTGACTAAGCCGAAAACTGTTAATGTTAGGGCTGGTTGCGGGTTCATAGTGTTACGAAACTTAGGATTTCTTTGTATACCAAGTATGATGCACCTTTAAAAATGCCTCGTCAAATATGATCTTACACTGTTTTATAGTCAAATTTGACTGGAAACCCGGAATATAAGTCGTATTTAACAAGACTCTGGTCACATTTACCCTGTTTTCCAGTCAAAATTTGACTAGAAAATAGTGCAAGATCATATTTTACTAGGCACCTATTCAAAAGTGACGAAACAAGGTCATTTGGGGGTCATCTGCGGTCATTTCGTTGATAAATTACACACTTTTAGCATTTTAATACCCTAATGTGGTACACTTGGTTGATATAATGTTGTATATGATTAATATGACATGATAATTAAAAATATAACTCCGTACAAAAAAAATCCCCAAATACATTTGCACTTTAGTGGGACAAACGAAAATTATCTGCCCATTTTGTTATATATAGGAAAAATATTAATTTTACACAGTATTCTAGGGGCTTACAAAATCACGTTTTAGCTCCCCCGCATCAAACGGTTTGTTTTGATATCGGCGCGAAACTTTAAAGATGGGGTTTGGAGTGAAGGACCAATCTATCAAGATGATGAAAACGTCAATCTTAAATCGGACCATCCACCATTTGAGTGCTTATAGGCTCATAAATTCAAGATCATTAAAATCAGGCCCGTAACCAGGATCAGGATTTTTAGGGGAGGGGCGGCGATTTCTTTTCCTCACCCAAGATCATGGAAAAACAACTTTTTCGTTTGGTTGGGTGGAAGAATTGGATAATGCAGTATTTATTGCAACATGGATAATATAATGGTTAACATTAAAACATCGCAACGGTTCTCTATCGTGAGAACGGGATTGTTTAAAGAATAAATCTCAACAAGTCAGTGCGCAGAATACGGACTCATCTGATATGCGAAAGTGAGACAATTCCAGCCTGAGGTACGTCGGGTCCCCAAAACGAGGGAATGATGTGGATTTTGAGCTTATTTTTTTGTCATTTAAAGCACTTTTAAACAATCAAATATATGTCATTAATTGTTCCCCAATTTAAACTCATCTGAAAGTGACTAAGCCCAAAACTGTTAGTGTTAGGTTGGTTGCGGGTTAGTAGTGTACGAAACTTAGGATTTTTTGTATACCAGTATGATGCCCCTTTAAAAAATGCCCTCGTCAAATATGATTTAAAATGTTATAGTCAAATTTGACTGGAATACCAGAAATAAGTCGTTATTTATCAAGGACTATGGTCATATTACCTGTTTTCAGTCACAATTTGACTATAAAATAGTGCAGATCAATTTTAATCACCTATTAAAGTGACGAAAACATATTGTCAAAGACTCTGGTCACGTTTACCCGGTTTTCAGTCAAATTCGACTAGAAAGATATATTTTACTCGACGACAGTGGTCAATTGCATGCATTTTTAAAGTGTGCATATGGCAACCTTTGCTGCCCATAACCTTGTAAAACTATTGTTAATCCTTGGGGAACTCAAGTCGCCGTATTTAAAAATTACTATCTGTATTTTGCTTCAAAAATGTACAAAGCCCTCATTTTCCTGGGGATTCAGAATTAGCAAAAATGCATTTAAATGAGTCGAAAACAACCTATAGGAATTGTGGTGTTTAGATGGCCTTACAATCACCTGCCCAAACATTTGGAAGGCCCCCTCTAAAGCCCGCTGACTTGGGTGTTATACCCTTATAAAGAACTGGCCATGTCACAAAGGGTTAAATAGATAAAACGGTCAGATGAAGATAGTGAGAAAATATGAAGTATGCCCAAATGCGAACATGAAACTATTTTGAACAAATGCTAAGGAGCCAACCAGTAGGCCCTATGTGGAATGTGTAGACAAATTTGGTCAAACCTTATTATAGATTCAATATCCTAATATCAAGACCCCGGCGCGTGTTGAAAACACTTGTGTTAAGGAATTCAATCGTCTCATACCAGTTACGAACTCATTGGTTTTTTTAAATGCTTTTTTTTTTCTTAATTTTTAATGAATGCACAGGAGATGACTATGTAGAAGAAAAACTTTTCATGAGAATTTGTTGAATCTTTGTTACCCCATGTTCTCAAATAATGATAGAATAACCACAGGGTGTACCAAAAGCATACATAACGGTTTAATTTTGAAATCAACATTAAAATATAGGCAGAGACATGTGTCTAACGGGGGTCAAAGGTCACATAGAGATCATTGGAGTTCAAACGCTGTACACTCTAGAAAGTGTCTTGGGTCAGTGATTCCTGAGCGAATTCACATAGCATCAAGGGGAATACGAGTAGAAAAAATGAACTTACATGTATGATATGACTTTGACCTATACAAGATCTGTATATCTCACACCAGAAGTGTTGTTTACTTTCCTTTGCCCATGACAATGTAATGTCTCTGAGGGCCACCAACTTAAATGCGACTCAGAGAGTCCCGAGGAGGGCCGCCCTCAGTCTCATAACAATTTGAGTTTTTTGCATATACATAACCCTTGTCCAGTGTGAAATAGCTAGGCTTAAATCGAAGTCCTTCATATAAAAAATCAAAATCGTTATAAATTTACGAGGATTCGGAATTTTTATATACACAGTACTCTGGGCACTGTATACTACGGCATGTTTACTGCATGGAAAACGAAAATCCGTTTATATCAACTTTGAAAGTGAGTATTTTAGGCGGTTCATCTTTGTAAGACCTCATGAAATTAGCCTAACATGAAATCATCTATAAGAGGATCAAAAGAATGACAAGGATTGTACAGCTTTATTCTGGTAAACTAAGAGTCTTTAGTCTAACTCCGAATATCTTACACCAAGGCTAAGACCATTTTAGGTGACTACTTTTTAGTTCTAGTTGGACTATTTTTAATAAATACACAAGAAAATTTTATTTAAAAAGTCACCCTTTAATTTCCAAATGGTATAATTGGGATATTAGGGCTACTTAAACCCCTTTTTTTTATCAAAACACCTTTCACAATTCTCTTAAACACATTAATACAGTAAAACATTAATTTTCATGTTATTTGTCTCTTCATGCATGGGTGGCTAATTTAGATCTATTCTCCATCTTTAATGTATTTGGACTCATTTGACCTTTTGTGACCTCTGGTGACCTGGAACTTGACCTGTGCAGATGGTTCCATATCGGAATGTTTTACCCTATGCCAATTTGATTGCTTGTATAACAAAATGCACAATTGTTACAATACCTGCGTTAACTACTTGGGCGATATAACGTAACGGCAACGTCACACTGATTTGATCAGACTTACCGACATTTACGCAAATTTAACCTGGTAACTCTTGGGCATGCAGACCGCTTCCCGATATGACGTGATTCTTTACCGGGTGATCACAAAAAACCTAATCATTTTCTGGGAAATCCATTGTGCACAAGACACGGTTTACATTTGAACTATAATCTTAGTTGGAAGCTATTTTCCAATATTTTCCACCGGGCCCCAATGATTGAGGCAGGGGGTTGAGGCTTAAACATTTTCTGGGCTGTGAAAATTGTCTGGGGCCGGCGGTTCCCCGCGGATTTTGTGAGGCCTGTGGGAGAATGTGACCCACTGGTTTCTAATGGTGAAGAGCGTGGCCCCACTGTTCAGAATATTCACCTTTGGGGGCAGAATCCCTGGTTCAATTCCGACTGGGTCATTGCTGGAATTTAATCAAGTACTAAAATTCTGGATTTAATTTGTAAGAACTATTGAATAAAACTGGATTACTGCTCTTCCCATGGGAATGCTCTAAACCAGAGAATATCACGTGCTTCGGAGGGGACGGAGGGGTCACGTGTACAGCGAGGTTCATGCCTGTACAGGTTAATCAGTCAGTTTCGTATAAGATAGGGTGTAAACCATTGACTGTCCCAAGCCGTTCCCTGGGAATCGGAAAAAAACCCATGTAACCAATTTATTTTTGGCCTGGGTTAGGGTTGTGGTTTTGGTAGTGTAGGTCATAAATTATAAAATATAATTTTGTTTCCTGTAGAATTTTGGAAGGGGGGTACATATGGAAACCTTTCCAAAATATGCCCTGCGCGGTTGGCCCCAAAATAATCCCTTACATTGTCCCAAAGCACATGTCTGTTGATATACCCTTTTTAAACAAAAACTCGCACCCAATCCAGTGCGGGGGTTAGGCTGCACTAGGTCCCCCTTTTGAATATATAGGCCCTACTCAGGAACCGTAAAGACTAATGCCCTTGTTTACAATTTTACACCGAACGACAAACCTTTGTTCTTCATTACGGGGGGGGGGGGGGGATGGGGGGGGTAGTGGGGGGGTAGTTGGGTTTGGACACCGATCTGCGTCGATTTGGTCAGTGGGGGGATTTCAAACGGTAATTTGTGGAACGCTAACGGCATTTACTACGGAAGTCTCAATCACATGACATACTTTATTAAAGGCTAGGCATGGTCACGGATATATAAATCTAAATGGCCGTTATTGGAAAATTACATTATTTTGTGAGGTTTAATCAGTAACCTCGCCGGATTTGACGGCATATTTTTATCATGATATTATAAGATTCCAGTGGTACCAAAAGTCAGTTCATTGGGGGGGGGCTGGGGGGGGCTTGGGGGGGGCCATCAAGGGTTCTTTTTTGTGGGGGGGGGGGCTTGCGCCCCCATGCCCCCCCCCCCCCCCCCCACCCCCCCCGTTGGTTACGCCATGTAAGATCTTTTGAACGAAGGTTTTAAGAGCTGATTTTGTAATTTCATGACATAGCTGCCAACAGCAGCTCCGGAAGCCCCCCCCAATAATCATTTGCTGTTGTGGGTGATTAAGACTAGCACTCGGGTTACACCGAAGTTGATGCTGTTTATGCTGTTAGGTTGGCATGTCCTACCCCCCCCCTCCCTTTACACTGTCAGTGATACTGATGGCTTTATGGCTTATTTACTGTATTTGACATCCACTGCCAGCTGCCTGTTGTTGGTTCCTGCTGTTATGGAAAGATTGTTTAAAAAATAAGTCCTACACAAAGTAGCTCCAAGTGCCACGGATTTGCTACAGCGGTTGACACAGGGAGTCTCGGGGGGTCAAACGCTGTAGTGGCCCAGTCCTGGGCTCAGTACGAAAAAGTCCCCCTCCCCATAATGGATGATAATTATATAGGTCTATTACGTATGTACAACATGTCGTTATGATGTAGCAGGGAGTGAACATGTCAAATTCAACATCCCCGACCGCGAGGAATGATGGGTACAACTTCATAAAATAATATTTGATCCATTCCTTACAGTAGCGTTTGGTGTAGCAAAATATACTACTCGAACGGTCATTCGGAATTACCAAAGTATCTTATCTGAATATCCAAAAGAAAATATGCCGTACAATTGATATCTCAAGTTTCACGCTGAGGCAGCCGTCTGGCGTGTCAAAAACAAACTGTAGCAGTCAGTGAGTGAGCATTGATGTGTTATTAGATAAGCTTGGGCGATACGAAAGTTGTCTAATTTAGAATTTTTCGCGCAGAAAAACATGCAGGAGCCAGAAAATTTCAATTGAAAAAGGCGAGAAAAATGTTGGTTTAACACCAATTAGGTGCTGCGAAAAACCCCTTTCAGATACCTATAAATTTAATTAAAACTAATTTCGCACCTTACAAATCATATAAAAACGTGTCAGATAAATGTGTAGATCAAGTGGGTTCAGGTTACGGAAAACTTCCCAGTCACACCAATAGGGGTTCTTGTCATATAATCGTACAACAGTTTAATATGGAACATCAATGAACAATGAATGCATGAAAATTGGCAGGATGAGATGGGATTATCTACAAGTACACTTGGCCACATTTATTATCAACTGTGACGGATGTGGTTGGATATATCTCAGGCCTATAGAGGCAGATTAAAGCACAGTATGGTGTAGTGATGTTTTGTTGTAAGTAAGGGCAGGGTAGGTCTTGATAGTCTCGACCCCAAAAGGTCAAAGTTCAAGTCAAAATCTATCAAAACAGCTCCGATTGAGCTTGAAATTTGCCGCCGCGCAAACTAATCCTCCGCGACATCGTAGACACAGAACAAGGACAGTTGACCATCCGGACGCAGGGGGTCACATTATAGGGGTTAATAGGTCAAATTCCTGACATTCTTGGATTGAGTTGAAAACTCAATCAATAACGTCCATGTAACGTTGTAATACGTAAATATACCTTTAATGATAATGTAATATTAGTTAAGTTACAGGGGTCAAATGTCACTTTAAGGGGCCATTAAGAGGGTCACCATTCCTAATTTAGGCCGGCTTGTTGTCATGCTAGTTGCCATCTGTTTGTTTGCAAACAAAGCTTGGAAAACCCACTCAGGCCATTTATAGTCTTGCTCAATCCAGGAGTGCAATGGTTTTGGGTGTATAATAATTATAATAGGGCGGGTTTGTGTTTTGATATTAGAGTGTATCGGTGCGCTGGCTACAGATGCGCTAGCTCTTTGTAGCCATGGCGGGCGTTATGTCAAGGGTATATGTTTGATACGAGATTTACTTTTTGCAGGGGAAGGTTCTGGAGTTTTGAGTTATGCCAAGGTAATTTAACCGAAGCATGATTGATGTGAACTTTTGTGTAAAAAAAAAATTGATGGAAAATAAGTTTTTTACTAATGATTTTAAATTTAATTTTCTATCGCATCACAAGCATGTTCAGTTTCCATATTTCAATGAGAAGGACAGTAACTGGCAGAGCTCGACAGTAAAAAAGGTAAAGGGGACGGATCTGGGCACACAAGATCAAGTGCCAATCTTCTTGCAAAGCGATGGCCAGACTCAACCATGTACAGTGCGCCATTATTATTGGGTGCCAAAATTTTCAATTTGTGAAAATGTGATATATGTAGTGACAGCGGAATATGTAAAGCGCTTTGGAACGTTGTGTAAAGCGCTATGATAAATACTTACCATTTCTTTAAAAAAAAAAAAAAAAAGGCGAAATTAAAAAAAAATTGGCCGCACCGGGGTTTCGAACCGCAACCTTCAGATCATGAGTCAGCCGTAGATCCACTGGACCATATGTACTATCATTGTATTTCATTGCTAGAGACTGACGGCTTATCATTGATGTTAAAATGTTTCAAATTTATAGTATCCACATATTGATCGATTACGCTGTGACAACGGAGATGCAGAATGGTTGCTGCTTTGCCGTATTGTGGTTATAAACGGTAACGCGATGAATGGTTTGGTGTCACGTGTCAGGTACCAGGTCACGTGCCAGGTTATCAGGTATCAGTTGCTCTTCGGGGGCGACCGGATATATCTAAATCCGACTAAGTTAAATCAAGGTCTGTACATGATGACCATCTGCCCAAATTGCTGTATTTTTCCAAAAGACACCGTTTAGTAGTATAAACAGTACAAAAATTTACCTCTTTCCCTACTGATTCAAAAACCGACGTACAGGGGGATTTTTTTTTTTGAAGGCTAATCGGTTGTTTTTTTCCAAGGTAGGGATATACGTACGTCATTTTTTACCGGAATGGTCCCCGAAGCAAAATAAATAAAACCAATAATGCCGTGACGTCATCCAAAAATCTTTATTTTTTTCAAAAATGTGGAGGTTGCCCATATTTAAAATTCCTTTTTAAGAGTCAACACTCTGGATATTGTTCTTAATAATTTAATATTCAATTGTCCCGAATCTGTGTATGAAAATGTGAAAAAAGAGTGGGTCCATAAGTCTACACAAATGAAAACAAAGTCAGCCAGCTAAATACACTTACCGTGGCTGTATGAGCAGACGGATCCCGTTTTAGTTTTAGCAGGCTTCAGCCATTGCGCGCGGGCGCGGGGGTTATGCGTCTAGTAAATAACACCTGATATGATCAGGATTGCACAAACAAGTTGACTCATTTTTCCACCGTTGAGAAATCTTTTCTCAAATAAAATTGAGAACGAAAAAAAAAAAAATGAAATGAAATCAAATAAGATTTTTAATCACAAAAGGAGGCTAATATAACATGTGCGAAAAACGTTAGTTTAAATGTAATGATTCCTAAATATGGCGGGTTAAAGGACCCGGGGACCAATGATACTCGCCAATTGTTAATCCAAAGGAATACAGGGCACAGGAAAATCAAGAGGAGGGCGGCCACCAAATAGTCGCTACTAAATGAACTTTAACAAGGGTCTACTGTAAATGTTTAGTGCGAAAATCGGAGTGGTTGCGTGGACCATAAATGAGATAATGTCAACAAAAGATGGGAACACGTTAATCACGGTTGGACTCTGGAAAATCTAAGAAAGAAAGAGGTCCACGTGATAACTTGAAAACACTTTTTAATCGTACCCGTTGATATTGTGCTGTTTGTCAGGGAATGTGAAGCGGTAATTAGACATATTTTACCGTAAACCACGCGATTTTATCGATTCGAATGCATTCGGGTGTCTCAGAATTTCCCCAATTTTTCAAAGACCAGTGTCTTCCATTGCCTTTTATCTCATTTCTGGTCCCACACCATCGATTTCTCCCATAACTGAGTAAACCCTAATGAATCCGTAAAATTCTTACGCGGCTGTTTTGAAGCCATTTCTTTAGTGTCTGTTTCTGTATTCCTTCTGAAGTGCAATCGGCAAACTTATCGTTTGCAGTTTAACTAGGAGGTTTCAAATTAAGTCCCATTCTAGAAGTGTGGGGAAGAAGTTTGAGGTGTTTTTCTTGTAATTTCAAGGTGCTGAACAATATTTTTTGGGTCAACTCTGGGAAATGTGGGGAACTCTCCATAGAGGGCATTTTTTCAAAATGCCGCCAAAGTCCAGAAACTGGCAATATTAAAAGCGAAAAACAGCTATCTAATAGTTAATATGAATCAATTTTTGGGGTATTTCTTAATGGTAATTATGCTGTAATGCTATTCCATATTAGAATTGATGATAAGTACCCATAGAGGTCCTTTTTCAAAATGGCTGCCAAAATTCTGTATAATAGCCTTTTGGGACCGTATCAATGAATTATTATTGCAATAATACACCAAGCGACATGTACCTCGACTCCAGTGCCTACTCGCCCCCATTCAACTGTCACACTAATTTTGTCCACCATAGACTTTTTGCCTAGTCATAGCACAACAGCACTCCGACCAGTACTACCAATTCCCACCATCCGCACGCATCACAGCAAACTGATCCTCAGCTTGTAATGTACCTTCAACTAGCACTCAGACATGTTTGAACCCACATGTCCTACAAAATCAACTGTGGCCAGCTAAGGAAGAATTGCCTGTTTGTGAGAATCACATCAAACCTAACTGTTTGTGAGAATCAACCATCACAACCTACTGTAATTGACTTGTTTAACAAGTCCTACCAGCATTCTTTCAACGTGCTAGAAGTTGAGGATGCACCAGATGACAAGGATGATGCCGATGTTGCACCATTCCACTTCCGTGGAATCAAGCAAACCCACAACTTCCCTCAAGTACACACAGTGTGAGAAGTTTGAATCTTGGACTGCCAATCATCACAACCATCGTGAACTGTTACTAGCTGCCTACGCAGATTGTAAACAAGACGAGTCCTTAAAAAGGACAATCTTTCTGCAATTTTAGGCCAAGTGTGAATGAACACAAATTGAGTTTTGTACACTATAAGTGCAATGATACTAATGCACGGCATCAATCAAGAATGATCAACCTTTATTGTGAACAAAAGACATTCATTTTTCATGTTACATTTTCTGATACATCTGGTATATTTTGATGTAGAAATTGCATTGCATGGAACACCAAGCTTCAGGTTACCATACTTCCCTTTTAAAGGGAACCTTCTTATCTGTGCAGGGCCAATCACTATTGTTAGTATATCTGCATACATTGCTGTACAAAATTTGTCCCTGTTTACCACACATGGAAATTATTAGTCTGCTTAATGAAATGTTCCATGCTATCAGTGTTAAAATTATACATACAAACAATGTTCTTGTACCACAATTCCTATATTATAACATTGGAAGTATTATTTTGATATAAATTGGCTATAGAATCATCTACAGTATTTTGTCAGCAAAACACATTTTTGCCATCTGACCCAACCAATCAAAAACGGTACATGCTACCTTTGGTTAGGACTCGTCTCATTTAGTGCAAGCATGGGGAATTCCCCTATCACTAGTTGTGCAGTAGGGTATGTATATTACTGGACCATTCCTTGCATGGAAATATGAGACTCTTGAACTCACAGCACGGTATCAGTAAACACTGATAATGTAAACAATGAATAGGCTGTATACACACAATAATACTTAGTAACCACTGCATGAGGTTGGTCATTCAGGATAATCTTCTGCCGGCAGAAGAACAATCATCATCAAAAGTATCATCTTCGCCTACCTAATGGTCAACACACCGTACTGTTCTAATTATTGGAGACTCGATACCCAAACATCTTGTTGGAAGACGAATTTTCTCGACGTCTAAAGGTAATCAACGATGTCTACCTGGAACGATCTTCGTTTTTGGATCAAACTTGCCCCTGCAATTCTAGAGGGAACTAAGCCCTCGTGTGTATTATTCATTGTGGAACAAATAATATACAGAACTGTTATCCTGAGGAATGTTTGAACTTACTAAATGAACTAGCAAATGCATATGCAGACTAGAAAGGATGTACACATTGTGATATCATCACTAACAGCACAAAACAATGGCCAGGGAGAACAGCATTGATTAAAGAATATAACGCTAGACTTGCTGATAAATGTGCGCAGCTCCATTGGGACATTTATATACATTCAACTATTGGTCTTAAACATATATCTCCTCTGATGCTAACAGACTTCATTTGAATGGATCTGGGATCAAAGCTTTAAAGTCTATGACATTGACAATCTGAACCCTTAAAAAATGTCAATAATGTAGCAACAGAACTTGCAATAACTTTTGTGGTAAGTGTGTAACTAAATTATAAAGATACCCATTTATGTGCGTACACATTGTACCTCTTGATTTTCATGTAAAGTGTGTTGATCTTGCAGATGTTGGAATAAAAGTAATAATTGGTACTGCAGAAATTGTTTTCTTAAGATCGGTAATAATGAACTCCATTCAGTGATGCTTTATTTATTTTCAGTGTACAATACAAAAGGATGAAAATAGCTCATCTAAACATCCCAAGGCATTATTCACAAGATTGACTATTTTAATCTTCTCTTGCAATGCATAATGATATTGATATCTTATGTATAAATGAAACATGTGTTAATAGTGATGTCGATAACACAGAATTGAATATTGATGATTCAGTATATAAGGCTTGATAGGCAAAATGGTAAAATTCGTGGGGTGTTTTATGTTATATCTCAAGATACCTTACATCAAACAATAATGTTGATCTATTTAGCAGACATGGAAGCTATTGGTTCATTGAAATTAACTTGCCCCAAACCAAACCTATCCTTATTGTATGTCTTCGCCCACCCGAACTGTACTGTTGACTTCCTGATAGACTTGAGTAATATGTTCTAAAATGTAATAACTTTTATGATGATGTATTTATTTAGGCGATTTCACTTAGATATTTCAAAAACTTGCTATTTAAGGAAAGTGACAAATTAGCAAAAATTCAACATGAAAAATCATTACTGGATTTATACAAGAATAACAGAAAGTAGCAAATAAACTTGATTTAATATTTTTGTCTAGCAAGTATTTTTTCATCTGGGGTGGCTTATCCAAACACACTCCTTAAAACACGTAATAAAGGTGGGCGAAATAAGCTCAGACATAAACGATCAATTTATGGTTAGAAGTTTGGGCATAGCCCGTTTAATGCAACCACTAATGTAACATGACGGATACCCCAGCTCAATGACCAGATGACAGTTATAAACCATTATAGGCGCGGCATAACCAATCAGAAATGATACTCGCAAAACTATCCATCTCACGGATAAGTTACTTATCCTCACACGAGATATATAACCAACTGATAAAAAAAAAATGACATTATAACACTGAACTTATCATCTCACGTGATAAGCTACTTATCCTCACACGAGATAGTATAACCAATCAAGATATTAGTGAAAACATTATCTCTACGTGATAAGTTACTTATCCTCACACTAGATAAGTATAATTACTATTGTCGTTACGCTCACTAGCCACACATAATTACACGCAATTATCGTCCGTTATACACCCGAATGCGTGACCCTCACAACATTAAATTACAATGTTTGAGAGTAACATAACGCACGTAATGTACCAGATAGATGTTTATCTCATACTCTCAGCGCACGACACCGAAACATAGGTATTATTTTGCCTTTTTGAGGCTTAGATATCCGCTAACTGTTCACACAAATATAAACACGAAATGGTGTGTATATACAGGGGCTATACCGAATTTAACATCAGACTGCCGGTGACTAACATTCTATGTAACCTTTGTACTACCACACTTTGTGGTTGTTAAACAAACTTGATCACCAAGAAATCTTCGAAGACAGTTCTCAAAGACGTATGTAACACCAACAGTTTTCTCAATGTACTAACTACCCGAACTATAAGTGACAAAGATATTCTTGTCTAATTTATATAGTTAAGTTTATTATCTATGAGCACTCATGCTAATTTGAATTTAAATGACGGGAGATTCTCGTCTTGTACTTTTTCCGCATGCATTTTTCACTCATATTAAAACAAGGTGGTTCTTGTTTTACCAATACAAAAACATAAGCATCCATATGTTGATTGGACAAAGGTAATCTTTGTTCTATTACTGGACTTAATAGATTTAAATGGCGGGAGATTTCTCGTCCTTATATTTTATACGTTTGCCTCCCCAGCCAACATGCCCTTCGGGGGCCCACATGGGCAGGTGGCTGATGTGGGGCTAGGGCTTCTAGTGGCACCCGGGTGATCATTTGGGCTATACGTGGGTATATTCGC